>JAKLMI010000023.1:2384-200852 GCA_022813495.1 Pasadenomyces melaninifex
TAGTGCGTCCTGCATGAGAACGGCTATGATCCACGAAGAAAGCATGTGAGGGGTCTCTGACTTGTCTGCACTCGAGTACGCGGCTTCCCAGGTACAATATCAGCCAAGATAACAGGTCAAAGTATTCGACGTGCATTAGCTGCGAGTCCAGAACACTCGCCACATGCTTGCCCTCATCAAGCAACCTGCTCTTTGACTGCCGACGACCTCTGTCAAGTGTGTAATGTTTGCCAAGGTTCGCGGGTACTTTGTGGCACTCAGTATTTTCATGGCAGTACTATCGTGAGAAAGCTTTCTGTTGATTCGTCGCTATCAAATGTGTAGAGCTTGAATAATAGACCCTATGAAAATAAACCGTGTGGTTGGGTTGCAGCAGCCGCCAGGAATCACAGAGTCCAGGTACTACTCGACAGCCTATTTTTGGGTTTGTCTTTTTGGTGCTAGTGCCACCACGCTTGAGCGGTTCCTGCAGCCAAGCTCTCATTGGATATTATGAATAGCAACCAGTGATATGTTAAACGTGCTGTTATTAATTCTCTGTACAATATGTGTGCTATGTACAGTCGTGCATGTCTTGTTAGTGTCCCGTCGAGGGTGTTTGTCTTTATTTCTAGGTGATTAGAGTATGGAGAAGTGTATCGTTTCTGATGATACTGCTTCCCACGTCAAGACGCGTGCCGGGTTGTTGCAATAGCAGAATTGCTATCCTGTGCCGTGAAGTTGTCTTCAATCAAAGTGGTTTTGACACAAGTGAGTCCTCGACGCCGGCCACGCGAGACTTTTGAGAATTCTGCTGATGCTTTTCGAGGTCTTCTTTAGTGATCGTAATCTGACAAGCTGGTTTACTCGCAAGTGCTCGCCTCCGCCTGATCTTCTCCTTCAAAGCTTTGGCTGCCAGTCTTTGGTCCTCTATCTGTTTCAGTACCTGGACTGTTTCTAGTCGATCTCTCTCGTCTCGACCCCAGTCCGTCATCATGTCGTCCTCAAGTCTCCTTGCAAGATCTCCCAAGACCCTGTCGTTGCGATGAATCATACGATGAAACAGCTTCACCTCAACTTTCTGGATTCTTTCAGGCGCCATGCGAAGACAGGCTTCTCGCCAAAGGTTATTGGCATTGCCATTTCTGGTGAAGTCGAATGGCCATTGATGCACCTGTATGTCCAGCTTCAGATGCTCGAGCCCTGTCAGGGACTTGCCAAATTTGAGGCACGTCTCAGACCAAGCAGTATAGTATTTTTGACACCAAATTCTGTCATTCGTGTTCTCTGGCTCTGCGTATCCCTCGTGCAAAATCTCGACCTTCTTGATTGCTCTCATGCCCGGCTTCGAAGCTGTCTCGAGAAACTTCCTGATCACTTTGACACTTGGAAAGCAGAAAGTCGTCCTTGCGTATAGATAAAGCTCCATGTCGGCTCTCACCTGCTTGCATGTTAGCAGAAGGTCGCAGGCAGTCCACAGCCCTGGCCAATCGTCCTCATCGTCGTCTTCAGCATCAAGATCACAGCTGAGGTGACGAGGCCTAGGTTTATCTGGCGACCAATCTTGCTTGACTCTGTTACATCTAACCACAATACGGCTTTTTGGAACTACGAGTTCGTAGATTTGATTCCTGATTTCACCAGGCAATGAGAGGAAGGTAACCGCGGCTTTCTTCTTGGCTTTGCGTCGAGTTTTGCGGCTCGGGCCATTGTCAGGAAAGAAGTACCATTCTTCTTGACCTGTGCATGTTGGACTGGAGAAGCATCGCCACTTGCCAGGTCTCCCTTCATGTACAGTCTGTACACCTGACTGACGGCTCGGTGCTACCAGGAGATCTTTGCCCTGGACACTGGCTTTTGTGACTACATCCACGGGTCGTGTACTGCTAGAGGACAATAAATTGCTGGAGACGGTATTCGAGGACTTTGCGGTCACAACTGCTGGTATCTTCGTAGGCTTGGCATCAGCTTGCGACTCAGGTGGCTTGAGAACTGTCTGCGTCTGCTGTCGTGTCTTATAGCACTGCAACGGTTTGTTCTTTCGACTGTCTTTCCATAGAGTGAGAGGTTCTGGTCGCGAATCGCGAGTTGCTGAAGAGGACTGGAAAAACAAGGCGGCGGCCGGAGACCCAGACGATTTCTTTGCTGGTTCTAAAGGTTTGATAGTCTGCGGGTCATCGTCACTGTCTTCAGCAATACGCTTGAAACTTGACCATGGGTATTGTGCTGAAGACGAAGGTACGTCTCGAGATCTTGCTCTCGCAGACATGGCTTGCTTGGAAATCGATCGTGACGGCAAAGCAGGTTCATGTGTCTGACAAGCCATACATGAAGCATGTCACCACGGTTCAAGATGGACAAGACAAACAGACAGCAACTCGTAGTCGTAGGTCATGACTCTGACCGGGAGGACCTGTAATTCACGTGTCGGAATTGTGTTTGCCAACGAGAACTCAGTCTCGACTATTTCCGAGCTTGTAAAATTTTCCGAGGTGAGATCACAAGACAAGAGTGAAGTATTGATATTGTTAATGGATTCTCAGTTATACCTTGCTCAACTTCCAAGGACTCAAAATAAGTCACGGTGATTTGGTAATGAAACCGAAAAGCTCATGCTGAGAAGATTGCGTATTCCCCAACCAACGATTTCGCGTATGTTTCAGAGGTCGGCTGCTGCCTTGTGATGACTCTTTTGGCTTCACTGCCGTGGCAGCTGGGAAAGAGCACCCCATTCATCCAAATTTAATTTTTGGAGCCGCCTAATTTGAGCGTCTTGTACCACAATTTCGCAAAGGCATCATACCTAAGCTAGGCAAGTCCTGTCGCGAGGCAAGCTGTCAACGTGCATACCACATGCGTACATGCCTGCTCTTGTGCCTCAGAAACTTATAAGATTACTAAGAAGCAGCGTGCAGCAAAAGCAGATGATGCCACTGGTGGACCTTACATGCACGTGGTCCCACAGCTGCATGGAACTTCGCCTACGCTAGCCTATCTTGCAGGAGTACCTGCAGTACTCGTATAGCGATACCCAGAAGACATCGAACCACGAACACAAGAGGAACGCATTGCAAGCGTTACAGTGTGTACTGTTGTAGCGGCGTGTTAACCCTTCAGAGACGTGAGATGCTCTAATGCGAAGTACAACAAATGACAACAGTGTGGTTAACGATATGTAACCATTGTCTCTCTGATCCCGATCTCTGAATGCAGAACGGTGAGATCGATGAGCGGCAGCCACGGCAGACTTTTACATTTCAATATCAATATCTGAATCGTGCTAAATAGGTTTACGCGGCGTGATCGAAAGAGAGGCTGATTCATTGTAGCTGACTGCCAACGCTCATCTTTGCCTTTACCTTCTCGAGCAACTCTGTACGGCTGAGCTTCGAACTAGGATCGTAAGAATCTCGCTAGTACTGGTCAATTCGATCGTTTTGAGCTTGTCGTAATGAATACTCACTTTCCTCAACCATTGTCTAAGTTCATCATCCGACCAAGTCTCCGGAGCACCATCGGGGTCTCTTGTCTCGGCAGGAAATATGTCACCACTAAACATGTTCCACGCCGATGCTAGAGCAACAAGGCCGGCAAAGCCGAGAAAGAAGTTGCGCGATTGCATTGCGCGATCGATGGGCGTCGGCATGACTGATCGTGAAAGTCGATGATGTCGCAATAAATGGTGTTAGTACGTACTTGATTGTACTTCGTAGCAGAATATTGCAACCTGTGATCGGACCTTCACCACATTGCAAATAGCTGTGCGCAACAACAAGATCTAGAAGGACGAGTGAAGAAACAGAACGAAAAGCGAGCTCTTGCCTGTTGCCTTGTGTATAGAACTTGCTGAGGTGGCAGTTTCACTTGCGACCGGTATTTCAGAGTAGCCGGCAATCTGTGAATTAAATACGGTTGGTGCATGCCCTATTTGAACTTAAGTTCGGCGCCCACATCCCATACAAGAGAACAGCTCATACTTACAGACCGGCCACGTATTTGAGCTGACGTAGCACTAGGCTGATATTATGTCCGGCACGATGATCACTAACTCCGCGACTGCCGAATTTCCACCCCACAAACCTCAAAATTACCAAAATCGGCAGCGTCGACAAGCACAAGAAGCTCAGTATAGCACACGAAAATAACACCGCAAAGACACTAAGATCAGTCAAGATGCCTCGCGAAATCAACGACATTAAGCAGTTCCTCGAAATTGCTCGGAGGAAGGACGCCACCTGTAAGTGAAGCATGATGTTGAAGGTGCAATGTCTGCACAACCTTTGGCTATATACTGCGTGGAAACAGTGATCGAGAACATACGCTGACTGACGCGCGTACCTACAGCTGCCAGAATCAAGAAGTCGTCGAAGCCGGGCCATAATGCCATCAAGTTCAAGATCCGAGCCCACAGATTCTTGTACACCTTGACACTAGACGATGCAAAGACAGACCGAGCAGATAAGCTGAAACAGAGTCTTCCACCAGCGCTGAAGGTCGAGGAGATCAGCAAGAAGAATAAGAAGACCAAGAAGAACTAGATTGATATGGAGAAGCTATGAAGAATTGAGAATTGCTAGAATCAGCTACTCGACTGCTGCCAACTCATATCAGTGCTGGGAGATATCCTCGAACGGACAGCTTTGGGCCGCATGTTTTGCAGCGGGCAGGGCGCAGACTCCGACGCGATGCCGCTGCTCAGCTGTAACCACCGAAGGACAAGCTGATACCCTACTCGTCCATCTGTAAGACTAGTCCTTGCCGGTTGTATTGCTGTGGGCATTGAAGAGTCCAGCAAAATGCCAGCTCTGCGCAGAAACATACCTGACACGGTCAAGCAATTTCCATCCACTTCAACTTGTTACGTGGAATACAGAACTTCTTCGTACTGTTCTATGCCTGCTTGCAATGTTTGTGCTTCGACATCATCAGGAGTCACTTCCATCCGTAACTCCCATTCACCAAAGAAATTGGGTGCTGGATTGATGCGTCTGAACCCGATGCTCTCAAATAAATGAAGACTTCTATGATTAGTCTCGCCTATCTTGACCTGGAAGTGGTCAAGAGCAGGTCGCGACTCAATCTCACGAGGCGTGCTAAAGTATTCCTGCAGTATCTCGCTTTGATGTCGCAGAATGTACTTCATAAAGGCAAGCAGCGCTGCTCTGCCCATTCCCATACCTTGATACTGCTTATCGGCGACCATAATCTCTATCTCCCCCACCAACGAAAGCTCTCCAGCATCGCCTTCAGCCACTATTATAAAGAGGTTAACATCGCCGATGCCCATCTCATCATCTTTCCGCTCTGCATTTCGATCGCTTTTCGGCGGCACGCAGCTGATGAAGGTCAGTTTGTCACTGTCTTGGCGCCAGCTCCTTTGCATTCCGTATTCAGCTTGCAATGTCAAGGGTTCCGAGGCAGTTGCAGCTTGAAGCTCCGCGTCTTGCATCCAACCATGATATTTTTCGACATGATGCTGGCAGTACGGGACAAGTATAATTTTATTGGTATACACAGCTACCAACCAGTTAGTCTTTTTATCACTCACAGATACGCAGAACTTTCTTACCAACGCTTTGGTTGATTAGCATTTCAGGATGCCTCACAACTGCTAAGGCTTGTCAGATTCACAGTCCGGTGGTCGACAATTGTGCATGAACGGTCTTTCCGGCCAAATAGGCTATGAAGTTGAGGTTGATGGATACTTGTATTATGACACCTTTCCTCTTTAGGCAGCTATTCGCTCAAATCTCAAGTTGAGGTCCGGTGTGCCCATCACTGGCGTGCTGAGTAGTATCAATCAGGCTCTCCTCCGTTCTCAATCTCTACAGGTCCCAGTGCATCCGCATCCTGTACAGCGTCGAACTTTACAACCTCAGTTTCAAGTGTTTCCGTGTCTAATAGCACAATCTCTCCTGTTTGACAAAAGCGTGGTATTGTGAGCAAACGAACACTACGACCCTCAGGTGTAGAATAGGTAGTCGTCTCGAATCTTGGCTGGTTGCCCACAAAGAAGACATGAGGACAATTTTGAAGGGTCAAGGGGTCACCCTCTGAGAAAGAATATGTCACAACAGTGTCAGGCGCAGTTGGAGCAGTGGATCTCCATCTTAGCATGCTTTCCATCAACTTGAGACGTCCATCTTGGCCACTTCCCTTTGGCCATCTGACACTGAAGTATTTAGCGATGTCATCAAGTGCTTGTCCACTGTGGCCGAGCATCCTCCAGCCTTCAATTTCTCCTTCCCAAGGATTTGTGACTGTCTCAAACCAAGGACCTGGAGCATCCTCTGGATGTTCTGGGTTTTCTGTCCCGTAGGTTCGTGATCGGGGTAGCAAAGTCGTATGGATCGGTTTTTGTGGTAAAGCTCGGTTGGTCATATCAGTATCGCCAGCCATAAGCGTGACAGGTATCGCGGGCAAGAGCTCAGAGATGAATTCGTCCAGAATAGCAGCTGGCGCTGGATTATAACCCTGATCGTCGTAAACGCCATCATCATCCTTTGGTTGCTTTCGATCTTCTTCTTCTGGTTCCAATTCCACCAACATGTCAATATCATCACCTGGCTTGAGCAATGAGACCCTGGGATGGATAGAATTTCCTACAATGACGAGTCGACAAATCTGTGATGCTCCGTTCGGTGCTGTATCGACTCCCAACTCGCCAAGTAGGTACTGCGTAAGCAACTCGACTTCAAGCGTATCGCCCTCTGGATTCCCCATCCATAGACCACTAACAAAAGCAATCTTCTTGCTTAACGCCTGTGCTGGCTCCTCGACATCCATGGCATCTTCTGCTTCTTGCCGCTGAGCGTGCGAATGCCATCGGTCTGGTTGAGGAGGACTCTCCGGCAAAAGCATCTCAATGACCTCGAACTCGCCTTTTGCCGTTTCCGTGCCAAGCACGGCAGTAATGACTCCAGTGACCAGAAGCTCTCGTCTCAGCATTTGCCCGCCCAACCGTAAGCGTCCAGAAGGGTCTTCTAGCATGATGCGCGGAGCGACAGCTGGATCAACATACGAGCTTACTTCCTCAATTTCCGCGATGTCGAGGCCAGTCACTACTTCTTCAACCACATTTGGCCTATTTGGGAGTTCAACATATATTGTGCCGACAGCCCAGGATAGCTCGCCTTGCTTGACATCGAGCACTCTCTTGACTCGTTTGACTCGCTCCCCTGCAATGGTAAAGTCCCGCCATCGTTCTTCCGCTCGTGTCTCGACTGTTCCCTTCAGTTCGTCGAGACGTACATAGTAGAGATCCGCATACTGCTGAGCAAACTCGTGCTGTTCATCTTTAGGAAGGTTGAAGCTGTACAAGGGGTCATAGGCCACTCCCAGACGTACCCTCTCTGGATGGTCTTTATCTGCTTGTTTACCATGCAGCAGGCTCGTAGCGTCTGCCATGTCTATGGACACTTCATGCTGGATTTATCTTCAAACAAGTGCCAGGCTTGATGGACTTGCAAAAACTAGTTCCACAACAGACACGCTTTCGCGACGCGTAAAGTGGACCTGACGCGTAAATAGTCAAGACCCTACCTACAGACTTGGGTTAAGCTACCAATTCTTTACAGAGACAACGGTATCTAAGTAATAATCACGGTTTCTAATTTGCAAATTGGCAGCAAGTAAACTGTACTTAAGAAACACAAGCGCTTCACAGAACAGTTTGGTGGATTCAAGCTGGCCTGCTTGGTGTAGTATTCAAAACTATTTCCGGAACTTCATCCTCAGCATGTTTAGCACTCCGATTTACACAGCATCATTGAAACCAATGGAACGTCGTCGATAGCTTGGTGGTCAACGTTGCGATATGTGATCCTCCATTTCTAGGAAAACACCGACGGCGTTGTTGCGCCAGAAGGTTGTTGTTCTCTACTGTATATAGCGCTCAAAGGATGACCAAAGGACGGCTTTGTTGCGGCAATCACGTCAGCTTTTGGTTGCGGAATCTGTCCACTCAGCATCCTACCACATTCTTCGCAGCAGTCCGTTGTCTTTGGCCTGCCACTCAAAATATCGACTGTGCTTTTGAGTGGTCGCCAGAATTCGTTCAGTGGACGTCTCAGCTTCCAGTCAGTCTCAGTGGACTCCAATCCTTTCTCACCTCCAATCGGTGTGAACAGGACCTGAGAACCTTGGATGCCAATGACCACTGCTGAGTTCTCTGTGGCAAAGACTTCGTCCTTACTCTTGCCAGCGAAGTTGTCTTCGAGATACTGCATACACTTGATCGACATACGCAGAGCTCTGATGCGGTCCATTGGTGATGGTTTACCTCCTTGCTGGTAGTGACCTGGAACAGCGGATTTCGACTCGAAGCGTCCTCTGGCCTCCTCCTTGATCATGTCTGCCACTACCTGGGTTGTGTATGTCTCACTTGCTTGCTCGTTTCTGAGTATAATTTTGCCTGCCCGTGAAGCGCCCCGGTCGTGCTTGAAGCTCTCGCGCAGGAATTCAATATCTCGTGCTAGCATGTGGATATTGATACCTTCTTCCGGGATGTACACTGCTAAAGCTCCTATGGCTAATCCGGCACTGGTTGCAAGATATCCAGACTTTCCACCTTGTGTTTCGACCACAAAAACGCGACGTCTCGAAGCTGAGGCAGATTGTCTGATTGCATCACAAAACCCTATCAAGGTGTTCAAGCAGGTGTCACTACCCAGAGAATATTCGGTGCCTGGCACGTTGTTGGATACGGTGGCAGGTAAGACGACAAGCGGTATCCTGAAAGAGGGATATTGCTCTCTGTATTTTCGTAATTGGCTTGCAGCCGTGAAGGCTTCGAAACCACCAATCAAGAACAGTGCATCGAATTTATATAGCTCGAAGCAATGAGCAGTCGTAGCGATGTCGTCTGCAGGTAGACCGCGATTCGTGCCGAGTTCAGAGCCACCCTCATTGACCCAGGCGTCGACTTCAAGCCATGACACATTGCGGACAGAGCCTAAGGGTTTGTCGTCGTGGTGTCTTTGGAGACCCGGAAACCCATTGTGGATGGCGACCGGAGTATGACCTCGCGACAAACAGTATGCCACCGCTGCTCGTGTTGCTGGGTTCATGCCTCCGGCTGGTGCACCTACATGAATCATGGCAATTCGCATCTGCTTGTTTCCTGGCAAACGAACTTGATTCGTGCCGTCGGTTGATGTTGTCAGCTTGAAGCTGTCAAAGTACTCCTTGAATTCGACATCACGCAGATGCATTGCCCTTTCGAAGTCCTTGACCTTGATCGCTTCGGCAACTTGTTTGGTAAGCTTGACGCATTCTTCGAGATTAGACCGCTCAATCTTATTCTCTCGGATAGTGATGACAGGCGTAGGTGTTTCAGGAGTATTCTCCAATATGGCGTTGACAGCTTCCACGCCCTGTAGAGTTGAGAGCCATCTGTCATAGTACGAAGGCAGACCTCCGCGCTGGGTATGTCCGAGGACAGTCTTTCGAGTATCAAGTGAAAGCTTATCCGTTAGCACCTTTACAACTTGGTCAGCAGTTATTTTCTGCAGCTCGGTGTCTTGAGCGCCTTCGGAGATGATAATGATTGTCCTTCGCTTGCCCCACCTTCTGTGACTTGTGACAATCTCGCACATTTCTTCCTCCCAACCAGGTCGAGGAGGCTTCTCAGGTATGAAGACGTAATCTGCGCCTGTCGCGATCGAAGCCATGAGCGCGAGCCAGCCACAATGTCTGCCCATGACCTCAATGACAAAGCCTCGCTTGTGAGAAGCTGCGGTATCGAACACAGCATCCACCATCTCGCATATTCGCTCGAGCGAGGAATAGCAGCCGATTGTAGCATCAGTGCCCGACATGTCATTGTCGATCGATCCAACGAGACCACAGATGTTCAGATGCTGATATGGCTCGATCTGCTCTTGCTTCAATTCCCCTTTTTGCACAAGCTCTTCGAGTAGGCTTGGCCATTCTGATCGAAACTTATCTGCGCCAGTCAAGCTTCCGTCTCCACCACAGATGATGAGGGCGTCAATGCCATTCAATATCATGTTCTTCGCAGCAACCATTCGGCCAGCTCGTTCGTAGAATTCCATACATCGTTTCGTGCCAATCAGTGTACCACCTCTTGACAGGAAGCCTCGCACATCGTCCCAGCTCATTCTCTTAATTAGGTCACCACCTTGAACCAGGCCATCATATCCTTCGTATATCGCATACGCTTCACAGCCCATGTGTATGGACATGCGTACGACAGATCTGACCACACCGTTCATGCCTTGAGAATCACCACCACTGGTCATCACACCGATCCGCTTCTTCTTGGACGGCGATCCTGTACCATTGATTGCCTCGATCGGCGCCATGATCGCGGAGTGGATTAGCTGCCGAATTCAAAACACCTACAGAGGATCGTTGTGTTGTGCCGGGCACAAGCTTATCGGGAGGACAGCTTGGTTGAGGTGAAGAATAAGTAAGCTAGGCAGGCAGTGATAATTCAGGTCACATCTAAATGCAAATTCAGGGTAAGTGCAGGTCATGAGGCTAATAATATTCGATTGTGAGCTATCAAGGTGCGAAGATAAGTGGTGCAAAGCAAGGTCAGTGAGATTCTTCGTAATGTTCTGGTACTGGCAGGCATGCAGTCTGTAGCACCCAACTGATTCCGCAGCTTTACGGCGTGCTAGTACCTTGCTATCCACCATCAGTAAGTACTAGCAACCATAGCCGAGATCCACTCGCCTATTAAGTGTGGTACTAAATTGATAAGGTGCCTTGCCTAAACTATAGGTACCGATTGGGCGGCATGTGTGCCAAGGACCACCTAAAATGCCACGCGCGCCACGTTTGTGCCCTTGCTTCGTGATTTGTTAACTGCTGTATTTACTCACGCAACTCGAAAAACAGTGCAAGTCTTATGTCCTTAGCTGAAAGCATCACTAAGACAGGCAAAGAACAAGGATGGATTCTGCATGACTAGGTAGCGACCACGGATTGATTTCATGGTCCTATACAGCTCCTCAGGGGTCCGACACGTCTTCACAAACATCAATTACATATCAGGGTCAGGAATAGAAAGTGAGAGTGGTGTGGACTTTCGTGAACTCTTTCCCGTCGAGAAGAAGCATTAGCAGGCAGTGCTATGCAACCAAATATCAATATAACACATACAGATAGTGACTTCCGAACAACTCGGCAGTAGATCGTTCCTTTGGACTTCGACACTGGACGATCAAGATGGCAACACCAATACAATATGCTGTCCGGTCTGCACCTCCTACATTCGCTCTGTCTGAGGATGTGCAGCAAATCTTCAGACAGAAAGGAGCATTCAACTTGGTAACTGAGAAGCGACTTTTGGACGAGCTTAGCACTGCTAATCCGGACGTTTCAGACGAAGACACAAGCGATGAGGAAGAAACAGAAACGGCTCAAGCCACGAAAGATCGTCTCTTCACAGTTAAAGCAGAAATTCAGCAGCAGGTCAATAAGGTACAGCAGGACTTGTTGACATTGATTGACGCTCTTTCGTTAGTGACAAGTTCAAGCTCAAGACTTGGCCAGAACTCAATGTCGCCAGCACTACGCGCCGCAGGGGCGAAGGATAAAGGAACAGTAAAGACGGTCGAGCCTAAGTCTCAGAATCAAACCACACTTACCTCCGAGCTTACCAACGTTTCTTGCACCTACCGCTCAGAAGCTTTGGACTCAGCCTCTAAAAGCATTTTAGACGCCGCCTCACGGCTCGATGCCGAAGCTCAACGTCAGGCGAGATACTGGCAGCACTTGGCTCACCTGAAAGCTAACACATGGTCAATCAGTCGACGGCCGAACGATGATCGTGCTCTGGTCGTGCATTTCAGTCCCGTCAATGCAGGACCACAGTATCGGGCGAAAGGGGTTGCACCTTTGCAACAAGACGAGGAAGGTGATTTGAGTATTGCTGGACAGATCGACGCGCAGAAGCAGAAAATTCTTTACGTTAGTGTTATTCGGCATGCAAGGATAACAGGACGATATGCCTGGTCTTCGCCAAACACTGGGTCACTCTCAGATATAGAGCAGCATCTCATGTCAGCACGAGACTCGCTTAGCCGTGAAGAGCTCTTTACAGAAGCGACCAAAGAAGCCAGACTGATTGCCAACTTGGATGTCAAGCATCGTGGCTCCTCGATCCAAATGTATGTGTCGGAGGAATGTTCAATAGCTCTCAGCTTCGAGAGGCAGGGACCACTGTCAATAGGCGAGCAACGGCTCCCCGACGATGACATAGCTTTCGCGATTGCATCGAATCTGCGCCTGATGCTCGTTGCAGAACACCGACAGAATTATGCACGTCGGTCGCAGACTCGACCGCGTCCTGTGTCGCTAATTTCACGTCCTGCACCTGAATACGTAATTCTACGACCAATATTAGCCCATCTTCGCCATTACAGTCTTGTTTCACGCTTTCTACAACACCTCAAAGAGCTCGAAACGTCGATACACAAAGCTGGATTTGATCTTGATTGCAAAAGCGTAAGCTTGGCGAACTCCTCCTTGTCTTTGATGGGCTCGGACTCGTTGAAAGGCAAAATTGTTTCAGGCTACCTGCTCTCGTTGCCCACGGGCAGTTCAGTGCACCTGAACGTGGAGACATACCTCGCGGGTCCTCTCTATGGAACAAAATTCATGGCAGCAAAACATCAAAGTGATTGCGGAGTAAGCTCACTTGCACCATTCTCGACAGTCAAAGAAGCACTGAATTTCGTTGGGGATGTCCTAGCCAGAGACATCGGCTGCATGCTGCTGAAGCGAAGTTGGTCGAATGGCTCGTGGCAGCTCAAGCAGGAGCATCCCTTGAGGATGGGTTTTGTTGGTGACAATGGTCTTCTTATGATGCTGGCTGTGTCGTGTGACGACCGTGACTTATTGATAGATGCGCAGTCGAAGAACAAGAAGAAATACCAGGCGGATTGGGCGGTGCAAGACGCAACTGTGAAACGCAGCGGGCAGGAGCAGAGTAATGAGACAACAGTAGTAGAGTTTTTAGAGTCTTGGCTAAGAGAGACCTAGTCACGAACAACATGTGCCCACGGTTTGTCATTCATAGCATTGATACGCTGCCTTAGCCGTGCAACGTCAACGATGCCATGACACAAACGCTCCAACAAGGTGAAATTCGTTGTTTTGCCAGCTGCATTACTTGTGAGTTCCGATCACATTATCCGTGTGCCTCTAGGCATTGCTACCGCTATCGTACATTTCCACCCTTTTGAACCCTTCAAGTTGCACCAGTCTTTCCAGCCACGCTACTATACAGATACATCGCGAACGCTGCTAGTATGACGACTCGATATCGCGTTGAATGTGAGTGCGCGATAGTTGCTCGCTGACTTGCTTTGCTGATTTACCTCAAGATGCTTTGAAGACACATAGAAGAGATCAGCTCATCGAGTGGATAAAAGGTCTACTAGCCGTACCTTTTGTGCTCAACGCACAGCCGGCTGCACCACACGATGGCAATCACCAAGAACAGCTTGATAAGATGGCCATATCGGCACGTCAGCGATACGCGGACATATTTCGAGATGTAGAAGCACTGGTCGATGACCATATTGCTCATCAGATCAGTAGGTCACGTTCAAAATTGAGCATGCTTGTGCCGACCATCTCGTCATTCTTCACGCCGCTGTTCCTCGAAGAAGCTTTCTTGAAGCAGGACGCAGCTCGCGCCATTTCATCTCGACGTTACGTTGCTCCGTCTTTCAACGATATACGTTTGATCCTCAATACAGCACAGTGTTTGGCACTAATGACCCCAAAGATCAAATCTCTTTCTGTAGCTAACGGTGTCTCAAAATCAAAATCACAGTTGCAACTCTTGACATTCGATGGAGATGTGACGCTGTACGAGGATGGTGCATCTCTACATTCTCCGGAGGCCAATCCGGTAATCCTACGGTTGCTTCATTTTCTGTCCAGGGATGTGAGAATAGCTATAGTCACGGCAGCAGGTTATACGCAACCGAAGAACTATTTCGATCGTCTTTCAGGCCTGCTATTGGCAGTAAAGGACTCTACTACTTTGACGATGCAACAGAAGCAGAATCTTGTGGTAATGGGTGGTGAATCAAACTATTTACTCGTGTTCGATGGCAACGAAGATTACTGCCTTCGCTATACTCACAGACGTAACTGGATCTTGGACGTTATGTACACTTGGACAGAAGAAGCGATTCAGTCACTACTTGACGTCGCGGAAGCAGCATTCGAGAACTGTATCCGTACGTTGCATCTACAAGCTCGAGTCTTACGCAAGGAGCGAGCTGTTGGTATATATGCCTCAGATCAGAGCATCAAGCTGAATCGCGAACAGCTCGAAGAAACCGTATTAGTGGTTCAATCTGTGGTTGAAGCTTCACTATCGTCGTTTCCAAAGCCTGCCCACTCCCATATTCCATTCACTGTCTTCAATGGAGGCGCAGACGTTTTCCTGGACGTGGGTGACAAGTCATTGGGTGTGCAGGCGTGTCAGAAATGGTTCGGCGGTATCGCACCTTCGAGTACTCTACATGTGGGGGATCAATTCCTGAGCGGCGGCGGTAATGACTTCAAAGCCCGAAGCGCCTGTTGTTGTGCATGGATAGCAAGTCCTTCCGAAACGATTGCGTTGCTGGATGAGATCATATCCCTGGAAGTCGAGCCTTGAAATATACCTAAGTCAGAGCTAGAATAACGACTTACCTCTTGCATTCACAGATTCTGCTTTTGCTACACATCGATCACGAACCATTGACTGGCTCTTGCACTTCGAAAACCTCGACTCGATCGTGCTATGGAAGGTGTTTGTTCGGCTTGTAATGCAACCACATCTTGGCTATACTGGAAACCTATCAGCGAGATGCCCTACAGTCAGCACAGGTATGAAGGCGGCACACCGACCACATTGCCAGTATCGACACTGCTACACTTGTAACAATGTGTGTTCAGCATATTTTGTTGCATACACTACTAGAATTCGACCTGCTTCTGAATCGCTAGTGCATCTGAATACCAGATGGGAAACGTCCAGCCAATCACCTGGGCACCTGCTCACTACTAAAGCACGCCCACAAGCACTAACTACGTCACCATACTCCTTACCTAAGTTTTCTGTTTGGAGTTACCCTATCGATAGGAGGGAGAGATTTTCGGGCGCAGTAGTAGTGGGATTTGCTGACCAAACGGCAAAGATCACTGTTTTCCTTCGGAGCCTCGCATTTTTTCTTGTAGGGATAGTGATATTTCATTTCTAGCGCTGGTCGCAGGATTGCACCCACCTTCCTCTCGTTACTTTTGGGCTCAAATCTGGAAATCACAGCAGCGCGAAGCATAGAGTCGCCCTTCGAATGCCGCACGCAGAATCGCCCACCATGAGTGAGGCTACTGTGCCCGTGAAGACGTCCTTCACAGGAGTTGCGCCGCCAGTCGATCAGATTCATGGCATTCTCGAGACGATCGTGAACACGGACAATGCTCAGACCTCCCTCGACAATTCATACGCTCTTACCAACCTTCTCATGCAGACTGTAGGAATCCAGGGATTGTTAGCATACGACCTCATACCACAAATCAAGAAAGCTGCAACAGACAAGAAGAATGGCTCGAAAAGAGAAAGTGCAATGTTCGTTCTGGGTGCAATGTTTGAGCGTTTTCCGCGAGAGCAGCCACTATCCGAGGTTGTCTTCCTTGCATACAATGGAGGGGTATTAAACCTGGTTCTCGACTGTCTCGCGGACAAGGGCCCTTCTGTGCGCGAATCAGCACAATACGCTATCGACGAGCTCTTCAAGAACTTGTCTTCAGAGGCGAAGGTTATTGGACTGTTACCATGTCTCATATCCTATCTCTCAAAACCGACTGGCAAATGGCAAGGAACCGTCGGCGCATACACTCTTCTGGGGAAGATGGCAGACAGCGCGCAGATGGGAACAGGCTCTAAAGAAGAAGAGCAGTCAAAGGACGTGCTGAGAGAGTCCATGGGTAGAATGCTCAAAGAACTGATTCCCACCGTCGAGAATGGCATGCACGATCTCAAATCTGAAGTCGCCAAAGTCGCGCAGAAAACTATGTTCTCGTTAACCACACTCTTACAGAACGACGACGTAGCTCCACGCATACCTATGATCATGGATTTCATGAAAGATCCATCCGAAAAATCACTGCAAAAAGCGATACACGGGTTGTCTCAGACCACTTTCGTGGCTGAAGTCACATCACCTGTGCTTGCATTGCTCACACCCATACTTGAGCGCTCCCTCAACACTCCTTCGACTTCGCAGGAAGTGCTGCGGCAGACTGTTGTCGTCTGTGAAAATCTGACTAGGCTCGTGCATGATCCTCTGGAAGCGAGAGTGTTCCTGCCAAAGCTGAAACCAGGTGTACAGAAGGTGAAAGATCGAGCATCTTTGCCTGAAGTTCGAGAATTGGCAACAAGAGCAGTAACAGTTATGGTCCAAGCGATGGGTGAAAATGCTGATCCGGCAACCCTGAAGCAGATTGGCAGGAACTCGACTGACGATATTGTAAAAGTTCTAGAACGCGAGATCAAGGCACAAGGCGGTGTCTCGAAGGACAATGCCAAATTATGGGAAGAAGGACGCCCCTACGTTGCTAATCTCATTCGAGAAGACCTGAATGTCAGACTCTTCAACCGCATCCCACAGAATGTTGGTCCATATCTGAAATATATGCTTTCGGATGACTCATCCAAGACAGTCGCAACTGCTGTTCAGAAACATTTCTTGGAAGAAGATCACAAGAAGTATGGTATTCCTATACAGCATGATGAGAACGAAGTTGAAGTCGTGAATGCCGACTTCTCACTTGGTTATGGCGGCATGTTGCTGCTTTCGCATACAAACTTGAGACTCTTGAAAGGTCACAGATATGGTCTTTGCGGTCGCAACGGGGCTGGCAAATCCACCCTGATGCGTTCCATTGCAGAAGGAAAGCTTGAAGGCTTTCCTTCAAAAGACGTGCTCAAAACTTGTTTTGTGGAGCACAACCAAGGCGAGGACGCGGATATCACAATCCTCGAATACTGTATGAAGGATCCAGAAATTATGAATGAAGGTCAAGAACGTGTGTCTCAAGTGCTGGCTGAGGTGGGATTTACCGCTGGAGCAGATGGCCGACAAA
Source organism: Pasadenomyces melaninifex (assembly GCA_022813495.1). Classification (NCBI taxonomy): domain Eukaryota; kingdom Fungi; phylum Ascomycota; class Dothideomycetes; genus Pasadenomyces; species Pasadenomyces melaninifex. Next base: position 19,485 of record JAKLMI010000023.1, read on the forward strand.
ACCACAAAGTTGGTTCCCTCTCAGGTGGATGGAAAATGAAGCTCGCGCTTGCACGTGCAATGCTTATGAGAGCTGAAGTCTTCTTGCTCGATGAGCCTACGAATCACTTGGATGTTGCCAACGTTGCGTGGCTCGAAAACTATCTGAAAACTCATCTCGAAATCACTTCATTGATCGTTTCTCACGACTCTAGCTTTCTGGACAATGTCTGCACAGATATCTACCATTACGAACAGAAGAAGCTCGTACACTACCCTGGCAATCTGGCTGATTTCGTCAAAATCAAGCCTGAAGGTAAGGCATACTACACCCTGTCAGCATCCCAAATTCAGTTCAAGTTTCCACCACCTGGCATCCTCTCTGGTGTGAAGTCAAACACGCGCTCGATCTTGCGAATGACAAATTGTTCCTTCACATACCCAGGGTCAAGCAAGCCATCCCTTTCCGACGTCTCCTGCCAACTTTCGCTGTCTTCTCGAGTGGCCATCATTGGAGCCAATGGTGCCGGAAAATCGACCCTGATCAAACTGCTGACAGGCGAAACCATTCCGCAAGAAGGCAAAGTTGAGAAGCATCCCAATTTGAGAATAGGCTACATCAAACAGCATGCTCTCGAACACGTCGAAATGCATCTTGAGAAGACACCAAACCAATATCTTCAGTGGCGCTACGCCAATGGCGATGATAGAGAAGTCCTGATGAAACAGACACGTATATACACTGATGAAGAAAAAGAACAGATGGAGAAATGGATCGACTTAGGTGATGGTCGAGGCAGCAGACAGCTCGAGGCGTTGATCGGTCGACAAAAACACAAGAAGGATTTTAAGTACGAAGTTAAATGGCGCCACATGCTGCCGAAATTCAACAGCATGGTCTCACGAGAGACACTCACAGAATGGGGTTTCGTTAAGCTCGTACAGGAGTTTGATGACCACGAAGCATCACGAGAAGGTTTGGGATACCGCATATTAGAGCCAAAGGTCATATCAAAGCATTTCGAGGACGTTGGTCTCGACCCAGAAATCGCCAACCACAATGAGATTTCTGGTCTTTCGGGTGGCCAGAAAGTCAAAGTCGTACTTGCGGGTGCGATGTGGAATAATCCGCACTTGCTTGTCCTTGACGAGCCGACTAACTTTTTGGATCGAGATTCATTAGGAGGTCTAGCTGTTGCCATTCGTGATTACAGAGGTGGTGTAGTGATGATCTCGCATAACGAAGAATTCGTTGGAGCATTATGTCCCGAGCAATGGCACATTGCTGATGGTAGGCTGACTCACAAGGGTCACCTGGCTGTCGACATGGGACGGTTTGAGGATAGCAGACCTGGCTCTAGTAATGTTAGTTCCGTGGTCAGTAGTGCCACTGCGTCTGCGGTGAACTCAGGTGCGGAGGATAACAGTGAGATGAAGTTCAAAGCGAAGAAAAAGAAGAAGATGACAAGGGCACAGATGAAGGAACGCGAGGTACGAAGAAAACTACGGCATATTGAGTGGTTAAACACTCCCAAGGGAACACCAAAACCACCGGATACTGACGATGAGGAATGATTCGAATACTATTACGATGGTTAGTGGGAAGACCTTGTGTCATGTTGAAGCTAAATTTTTGTTTCAAAAAGTACTTTGTGCATCTTGCATGAGCGAAGGAGTCCTTGATGGCAACAGGTAGATAGACTTGAAGAACGTAGATTCTGTTATATGTTCGCTTTCGAAAATATATTTCCTAACAAAAGCAAGTAGCCATCGCTAACGAGTACGTCGATATTTCCAAATGTGAGAGCGACTTACACTAAGGATCGGACGCCCAACCCAACACTGTTCGTTTCGAACAGCTCAATCAGTCCAGCGCCCAGACATTCTTCCATGACCCAGTCAAAGTTCAGGCCTTTGAAAGATTTCCATTTCCTGGTTTTGGCAGGGAGAACATTAGCAAACTCACCGCGTAGGCGTCGAGCAAGAGACGCCTGATTTGTGTCATCGTCAACATTTCCATTCCACCTCTCTTTTAACAGATATGCAGGAGCTTGTCTATGTATGGAGAATTTCCTCAAAAGGTCAAGGAAATACGTTCGGGCTTCTTCAATGAGCTTCAGGTATGCACCAATGCCTGGTGCAGAAAGGACATAGTCGATTCGACCAGAGCTTACACTTGCAGATGCTTCATGACCATCCCCCATACCACCGACCCATTCATGCGTCACAATATTTGCTGTCATGAGTTGATGAGTGGTGGCACCGGTTCCGGTTTTCACAACACCCATCTGTGGCAAGACGAGAAAGCCAGCACGCAAAAGTCGGTCCGCGTATTTGCGGGAGATTAAATCGGTGGTAAGTGTATGGCTTCTAGGATGAGATTTCAGAACAGCAAGGTATGAAGACACAATCTCGTCAGACAAATCGGAGGCCCGAAGGAGGTCTTCGTAGTCCTGAGTCTTGATCAAGAACTCCTTGAACCCACTAACATCATTACCACGGCGCATTATTTGTATTCGGCGCACATTATTTGAGGACAGTAGTGTAGACAGTTCCCTTTCGGTCTGACTAGCAGCTGGCCTGAGTGCATGTATATGCGCCAACGAGACTATTGGCGGCAAGTGCTTCTGGAAATTGAGCACTTCGGCTGTACGAACACTGTTGAAGCCGGCTCTTTCCGGAAGACGATCAAACATTAATGTCTGTGCATAAGTGATGGCTGATATCACATCTTTGATATTCCGATCGTTAGCAGGACCAGGGCTGCCATGCACAACAGCGGTCTCTTTGTTGACCACTGTTTCGCCATCATCAAGAGCATCTACTGCTATAGTATGTGCCCTGTGCAATAAATCTGTGCGCTTAGTTGCGGTAAAGGGCAGAGACGACGTTCTCTTGACCTGCGGTTTGGCGACCCGGGACCGAGCGCCGCCTAGATACGATGGCATGATAAAAGCGCTGGCTGGTACGATGAGTCCGTACCAGACTTTTGGCCAGATAGCCTAGCGGCAGACATGCGTTTCCCTAGAGCAATCACCATAAGCTGCTGAAGGCGACAGGGTTTCTCAAGGCCTGTCAAAGTAGGCACTGTAGCCACGGTCTTCAGAGTTCATGCTTCGATCAGCCTCAAAAGGTCGATGTGTTGATGCGCTTTTCACACGAGCAAAAAGCGCAGGCGCAGGATCCATACCTAGCGCGGTCTGCTTACTATTCATCATAGCGGGCACTCAACGTTGTGGTCCCATCCAATAGGGACTATCCAGACTCATGGTGAGCGTGGTTTCACACGGCAGCTTGGAACGCTCCAATCATTGACTGGCTGCCCCTGACTTGAGGCTGATAATGCTAAATAGGAATGGATTCGGAAGAGTCTGCCGCATTGCAGCTTGGAAACTTCCATGTGAATATACCTGGTTGTAATCCATCTTAACTACCTCATGCACGTCTCCCAAAATAATTTTATTCTTATCGGAATTCTCCTCCAGATGAGCTAGAAGCATCGCTGGGTCGGAACAGAACAGCGTTGCTATCGCTCCCTCGTGTTTCAAGCCCCCTTCGATCGAGCGATGTCCAACATGTGCTTGCACTTCAAACCAGTATGGGAAAGAACATCGTCATCGTCACTTCCAAGTCTGCTCACCAAACACCCTTGCTGACCCAGCGGAATTGGCACTTCCCTGCCAGTTCGCGTTTGCACTCAACTTTTTTGTTTGCACTGCACTATCCTTGCTTTCCGTCACTAAGGCTGCACCGCATGCTTTTGCTTTTCCAACTATAAGTACTTTCGTTACACTCCGCTGGTTATACTTTTATAGCCAAGTATTCCTTTACAGCATCTGCATGTCCTTGCTATCGATGAACCAGCTGCAGTCATTGCTAACATAGCAGCATGGTCCTCCTAATCGCCGCATTGACGGTGCCCAATACCGTCACCTTCCAGTCACCATCTGAACTCGAGTCGTTACAAAGCACATCGGCGAGCTCCAAGAACGATGAGGTTAATGGCGAGGACTACACTACCTTCAATCCCCACAAAGGCCAACAACATGGTCGCAGTCAGAGTCTGCAATTTACGCCCTCTCTAACAGGTTCTGGTGGCATCCGAGCACCTTCTGCGATTGCAAAAACACCCGGAGCCACCACCAACGTCGATGACTTCTTCAAGCCGCAGAATTACCAGATGGTCTTGCCAACCAATGCTTTAGTGCGCAACAAAAGTGCTACTAGCCTACAAGCACTGATTGCTTCGGAATATCAAACAAAGAGCTGGGGTAAAATTGATGAAGTTAGTCAACCCAAATCATTGGCAGAATCACCACCGTCACAGTCTATATTCGAAGATACTGCCACAACCAAAGACCCAATCGGCCAGCCTGCAGTGAGCTCCCGAACGGCTCCAAGGATTAAGATCGCACGGCGAAAGAAGACCGACGTTGACTACACAACCTCGAATTACACTGTACAACCCACAACCCTTGGCAATGCTGGTCTGTTTTCTGCTATCAATGCAGTACAAGAAAGAGATGGCCCTCAGGATTTCTTTTGGGTCGGCACTTTGGGCATGCCAACGGATCGACTGCCCGACGATGTCAAAGAAGACATTACGGACAAGTTTCTCAACGATCTCGATACTTTTCTGGTCTACCTGAGTGACACGGATATGAATGGTCATTATGAGAACTATTGCAAGAATATCCTTTTCCCAATGCTACATTCTCAGGTACCAGATGTGCCGAAGTCGAAGGCTTACCAAGACAATTCGTGGTCTCATTACAAGAAGGTCAACGAAGCATTTGCTGATATAATTATCAAGAATTACAAAGACGAGGACGTTGTCTGGGTCCATGATTATCATCTACTCCTGGTGCCAAACCTTGTTCGTGAAAAATTCCCACGGGCACAAATAGGACTCTATATTCATTCCGCATTCCCACCGTCTGAGATCTTCCGCAACTTACCAGCTCGACTCGAGCTGATCGCTGGTATGCTTGGTGCCAACATGATCGGCTTCCAAACCGAAGACTACCGATATCAGTTTCTACAGACCTGCAGCCGTTTGCTCAACATCGAGGCCACTGACCACGGCCTCGTTCTGGAAAACGGTCGCTTCATTGATGTTGCTGCCATCCCCATGGGCATTGATCTTCCTACTATGAACATGAGACGCCAGCTACCTGATGTTAAGGACAACATGAAAGAGCTTAGTGAGCGTTTCGCAGGCAAGCACGTTATCGTGTCGAGAGACAAACTGGATGGCATTCATGGACTCAAGCACAAGCTGAGAGGTTTCGCAGAGTTCCTGGACAAATACCCTCAATGGGAAGACAAAGTCGTGCTTGTTCAGATCGCTACCTCAGCCACCCAAGACATCGAGCTTAGAGACACTGTCAACAATCTGATCACAGAGATCAATGGTGATTGGGGCGATTTAAATCACCAACCCATAGTCTATCTCAACCAGGAAATCGACTATCCTCAATACCTCGCTCTGATGAGCATCGCTGACTGCATGCTTGTCACTAGTTTGTCTGAGGGAATGAATCTGACATGCCATGAGTTTGTGGTATGTCAGGATGGTTCGAGCAGCTTGAAAGGATACGCTCCGCTTGTATGCAGCGAATTTATCGGAGCCGCCAAAGTTTTTGACAGCAACGCTATTCTCATCAACCCGTGGCATCCGAGAGGTATTGCTGCAGGGCTGGACAGAGCGTTGAGCATGAAGTCGCAGGAGCGTCAAACACGGTGGCGGAAAATGTTCGAAGTCACAGCTAAGTACTGTGCCGCATACTGGTTCAATACTTTCACCACCTCACTCGAGAACGCTTGGAAATCACACAATGCCCGCGACCCGTCTTCCGTGCCACGTTTACAAATGCGGGAACTCCGGAAAACCTATGGCAGTGCAAAGAAACGACTGCTCATTTTCGATTTCGAGGGTACACTAACTACCTGGGATTCACCTAAAGAATCGGTGATCACAGTCCCTCTAAGGATAGTCAACCTGCTCAATGACTTGCTCGAAGATCCAAAGAACATGGTCTATGTCATGAGCGAACAGAGTATAGATGCAATGCAACACATGTTCCGCCACGTGGGCACCAAGGGTGCTTCCACTGACAGCTCCTCTCCATTAGGTCTTGTGGCAGAAAACGGCGCCTTCATCCGCAAGCCGGGCAATAAAGAATGGACTGAGCTCGTCAAGCTTGACATTTCTGCGTGGCGCAAAGGTGTAATGGACATCTTGGGTCACTATACAACATCGATACCTGGTGCTCATATCAGAGAAATCAGAAGTGGAATAATATTCTCCTATGCTGACGCCCCTGATCAGGCAGACGCTTCGCACAAGGCAGGCGAGCTTGCAAACCAAATCAACGAGATGTGCGAGAACCTTGGCGTGACCGCCAAGCCCGCAGGACAAGGTCTGTACGTTGCACCGAACGAGATCGACAAAAGATTAGCGACGAGTGCCATAGAAAAGGATATCTACAAGAAGAAGGCCGACGTGCCGGATTTCCTGATGGTAATTGGCGATTCGTACGAAGACGAAGTTGTCTTCGAATGGGCCCACGAACTGCAAAAGCGAGAAGAAGAACGCGTCAAGGTCGTAACAACCGTTGTTGGAAAGAGAAGCACGACTGCCAAGTCTGTGATCACACAAGGTCCGTCGGGAGTTGTTGCTGCTCTTGAGAAGCTCGCTGCCATCAAGGACCCCAAAAGTGCTTAGTTGGCTGAAGCTGAGGAGGACTTTAAGTTCACACCTTTAGCCTCTAACTCCAAGAGGAAGAAGGTGGTGACGTGGATGCGAGGCTTGGTCCACCATTCCAAGTCTGATCCAGTAGCACGGACTATCGCTTCAGAAGGCAGGGACACGGAGCATTTGAGGGTATCAGTTTCACGATCACCTGATAGACCTTTCTGCGCTCCTATGTTACATTAGCATTATGATACCCACATATAGATATTAGTACTTTCTGCTTGATCTCTTTTTGGTGCTATATGTGGCCGGTTTTCGAGATTCAGCTTGAAGTCACAGGCTCTTTGTTGTGTCACCTCTCTCGCTTATCTGAAAGGTCCAGATAAGCACCGCAGGCTAGAGATAGGCTGTCTGCCACCGTAGCTAGAAGCAGATCAACCGGCCACTTGCTCGCAGCTGTAGATACTGCAATCAGCCTAGATAACATTATCTGGTCGAATTCCTTTTGTCTTGGATGGAACAAATCTATACGACAACGCTACATATGCAATATTCTCTTCAAGCCGCACTCACAGCTAGGCTCTCCCACCACTTCCATCTCCCTCGTAGACAAGGAAAAGCAGACCCCAGTTCGCGGCCGCAACGATAGCCATGAACCACCAGATCCCAACTACAAAGTTATTCGACAGCCCTAGTCCCAATAACGCGCCCCCAGCCGTAGGTCCAAGCATACGTGCCGCACTACTCGCAGACTGAGCGATACCGTGAATCGTGCCCAGTGAAGCTCGACTGGGTGCGCTGTTGTTCACTAATATCACTGTGCCGGTCAAAGCGAATGTCCTACTGAGAACTTGTGCGGCGAGTATCAGGCTGAGTAGCGTCCATATTCGCCATGCTGGGCTCGTGGCGAGTAAGACGAGGAACGGTAGAAGTGTATATGCCACGATCGAGAATGGCAGGAAGGTCCTATAACCTCGGAGTGTACCAAGTTTTGAGTTTAGAGGTGGGTAGAGGAGAAGCTGGAGTGGTAGGCCAATTACGCCTAGTATGGCCATGGCAACGCCTACACGTTCTTGGGACAGGCCTAGGCCACCGGTGAAACGGAGCGATGGAAAGTGGTAGTTCTCGTTGCGAGCATGTGGTGCTGGTAGGAGGAGGAAGATAAGAGCGTTGAATGTGCTGACGTGGAAGGCGAGCAGGTGATGCTGCGCGAGAGTCAGAACGACATTCCTGGTCAAGATCTGTCGGAATGATGCGCTTGTGGCTTGCGTATCTGCCTTGATCGGATTATCTGGGCCAACAGTGTCCGTTTGTTGGCGTTCAGGGTCTGGCACGGAACGTGGGAAAACAATCTGACTTCCTCGTCTTTGTCGCACGATCGGCCGTGGTGTGGACTGAAGCTCAGTCTCGTCGGTCGCCACTTGTGCATAACCACTTGTATCACGACGTCTGTTGATGAAATTAAAGATCAGCTTGCCTAGTTGTCGCCCACGATCGGGCTTGTGACGAAGTGCTTCGTGCGTCTCGTCAAGTCCAAAGATCACGCTCATAGCTGATATGAGAATGAAGATACCACTGAATAAGTTCGGCAGAGCATAGGGGAAGGCTGTCATCCAATTGACTCCGTCATGTCCACCAAGAAAGCTGCCAGGTCCGAAGATATTTGGAAAAGACGAGATAGGGTCTGCTAGGAATCCCTGTACACGGTCAGATTAAGTCCTTCTCATACCAAAATGGACCTACACCAAGTATCGGGCCTATAACCACGCCTATGTTGAAACACATCGGCAGCAATAGGAAGGCTCTTGATTGGAATTTCTTCTCCTCGATGATCTCAGAAAGCATAGTTCGCATGACGCCGATGTTGCCGTTGAGAGCGCCTGCAAGAGCTCGAAAGAAAATTGCTTGATAGAATGTCTTAGAGAAACCCACGCCTATACTGGCGATCGCCGTGCCTGTCAATCCTATCAAGAGCACCTTTTTGCGCCCAATCCATGGTGTATCTGCAGCTCGTCCCCACCACATAGCAGTAAAAAACTGTGCAGCGGCAAAAGCTGCTGTCAATAATCCACCTTGTGCGGTGATTGTTGAGTCTGGTGCAGACGGGCTGAACCACTTGAGCTGAAAGAACATGTAGGCAGCCAAAGACCGCTCACTTAGTGGTTCTGACAGTCTGGCTATGGTCAGTACAGCCAGCTGACCCTTCTTGGGAAGAGATAGCCATGTTACTGGCTTATCATCAGCTTTGCTGGCGCCCTCGTTAGCTGCTGCAGTAGCGATGGGCTGCTCTTCATCTTCGTCTAATGATGTAGGTCTTCTTGCTGTTGGCGCAACCTGTTGACCGCGTAGTGATGGCTGTTCGCCCTGATCTACATCGTGGCTGTAGGAATCTGCATCCGCTGCCAAAGGCTCTTGGTCAGAAACTATCTTCCACTGATCCCGTTGTTGGCGTGGCAGATATTTGGGGTGATCTGTATCTGACATAAGCTAAATTTATAACATGTACCTTGTCCGAAAACAGCCGGACTTATGCCAAGCACCAAACATCAAAATTTGTACTCGATATATACACAAATGGAACATGAATGATGTCCTTACTTTGGCCCCGTGATCATTCTCTAGACTCAACAGAGAAACAGATTTAGCTTGGTTTCAGGCTTGCCATTTGCAAGAGGAACAGATGACGATCTCACCGTTGCCAATAGAAAGACCAAGGCCGATTTAACCGGCCACTGCCACTGCAGCGTAGAACATTTGAACTCGGTAATCTACGGATACTGCCGATGCCTGATAAAACCCCCTGTGCACCGAATCGAATTCTTGAAGATTGCTGCGCATACTGAGAATTCTTACAGCCAGCACAATGAAGAATGATCAAGCAAGGTCGCAGCTGCAGCACAATTTGCGTGCTGGCTATTTCCAGCGGTAGTAGACATCAGGAGCCCATAGCTCAGGATCGGTCTGCTTTTCTTCAACCGGAGTGGACAGGCGCTCCATGTGACAGTACTTGCACATTGTAGTAGTGTAACACCACGGTCAGATGCAGCCGCCAATTATGTATATGCTGCTTGTATTGAAGACCTCTCATACTGTGTGTCAATGTAGCTCAGAAATCCAAGATTGTGAGGTCATGGAATAGTGAGGATTGCTAACAAACCTCCATCGCACCATTGGCACGCGATATGCCCCACCTATAGTTCCTGTTAATGATGCTTATCGCTGGAGTTCGAGCCCCGGGTCGGGGGCAGGACCCTGGTCGACTTGCACTTTCCTTATCACCAGAGCACAGCTTTCCCATACTATTGTCGCAACACTTGTCTCACTGGCAGTCGCGTATACAGTAGAGTCAACACCCGTTACCGCTTCCGTTCTGTCACGATCCGTTCGCATGTGCTCTACCTGTTTTGAGAACGTACGACCCGTTAAACATCACCAAGTCTCTTCAAGAATACCACTACCGACGCGCGTACCTCCAGGCTCATTGACCTGATGTCGCATAGTTCAGAAGACCATGGGCACCTCAGAACGGATACTACTTGACAACCAGAACCACAAGTACTCAGTCTCAGCACAAACTCATGTCTCGCTTAGTCCATTCAGCGGAAATAGTACTTTCGAAGCCGACATGGAGGATGTTAAGAAACCGCTTGCAGCCCGAGTCATTGACTCATTTCGACGAGATCCCAATGCTTCAGTCACACGTGGTAGTATTGGTGGACGCAAGAAAAGCTTTGACGCAGAAGCAGCCGCACAAGCCACCGCATCTTCGCCATTAGTGAGGAGGTTGAAGAACAGGCATCTGCAGATGATTGCTATTGGAGGTCAGTTTTGTCTTTCACTTACTTACCACCATTCTTCAAATAGCTTTACAACGCTAACTTGTTCGGAGGTAGCATAGGTACCGGCCTATTTATTGGCACAGGCCGGGCATTGGCTACTGGTGGTCCAGGCTCAATATTGATTGCATACTGCTCAATAGGCGTGATGATCTTCTGTACCGTCTACGCTCTAGGAGAAATGGCTGTGATGTTTCCTGTCGCAGGTTCCTTCGCCGCTTACTCGACGAGGTTCATTGACCCTGCCTGGGGATTTGCAATGGGCTGGAATTACGCTATGCAATGGCTCGTTGTTCTACCTCTCGAACTCGTCGCCGCAAGTATTACAGTTGACTACTGGAATCCGGACATGAAGTTGAACGCTTTATGGGTGGCTATCTTTTGGGGCTTAATCTGCTGCATCAACCTCTTCGGTGTCAGAGCGTACGGTGAGGCTGAATTTGCCTTCTCTACTGTGAAGGTTACAGCCGTGATAGCCTATATTATACTAGGATCGCTTATCAACATCTGCGGAGGTCCCGATGCGAGCTACATCGGCTTCAAATACTGGCACAGTCCAGGCGCATTCAACCATGGATTCAAGGGCCTCTGCTCGACATTCGTTACTGCAGCATTTGCTTTTGCGGGAACGGAACTTGTTGGCTTGGCTGCAGCCGAAACTCAAAACCCTCGAAAGACGTTACCGGTTGCAACGAAGCAGGTGTTCTGGCGCATCACACTCTTTTACGTTGTGAGTGTCTTCATAGTGGGAACGCTCGTTCCGTACACCAACCCAAGACTTCTTTCGGGAACCAGCGACTACGACGCGAAAGCGAGTCCTTTCGTGATATCCATCGAGAACGCTGGCATAGAAGTCCTTCCAAGCGTCATGAATGCCGTAATTCTAGTGTCAGTTCTGTCTGTCGGCAACTCAGCCATATACGGATCCTCTCGAACACTAGCGGCGCTAGCAGAGCAGGGACAGGCACCAAGGTTCTTCCGATACATCGATCGCAAAGGTCGTCCTCTTGTCGCGATTCTCTTCGCCTCATCGCTTGGTGGTCTCGCCTTCGCGGCGGCATCATCAGTCCAGGTTGAAATCTTCAATTGGCTTATCGCACTATCTGGTCTATCGTCAGTCTTCAACTGGGGCAGTATCTGTCTCTCACATATACGCTTCAGACGCGCCTGGTCTTTGCAGGGCTATAGTGCGGACGAGTTGGGTTGGACTTCACCTTTAGGTGTCTGGGGTAGCTATATTGGGCTAATAATGAACTGCTTGGTTCTTATAGCCCAATTCTGGACAGGATTTTCACCGGTAGGCTACGAACAGCATTCGACATCCTATCTGGTCGAAAACTTCTTCCAAGCGTATTTAGCTGCGCCTGTTGTTATATGCTTCTTCATCTTTTACAAATTGTGGGCGCGGCCCAAATTTGTCAAACTCCGGGACATTGATCTTTTCACTGGCAGGAGGGAACTGAATTTGAAGATACTGAAGGCGCAAGAAAGAGAGGAGCAAATGATATGGCCGAGATGGAAGAAATGGTACAAGTTCTTCTGTTGAGGCTTGTGGCCGGCTCGGCAGTAGCCCGGTTGCAGGTGTGATTGTTTTTGCAGTTATTCTTGTCAAGCGTTCGAAGCAAGCGATGTATTTTCATAGCACAGGACCATGTCCATGCTCGTTATCCACTGTTATTGCAATGAGTTTTTGTTTCTTGAGCGCGAGCAGGAGTCAGAGAGCATCTAATTCGACAAATCGTGCATATCCACTTATTTGGCAAAGTACACTGCGCCGAAGTCCGGGTCTCTTCTAGACTACTGCCGAAGCTTTCCACCGGCGTACTAGTAGTGCTTTTCCCTTCGTTTGCAGTATGCACTCATAATCAACTATTGGCTTTCACAAGTTAAGTGCTTCTGTCTTTTCGTTTTGCATCGGGACCAGCTGTAAGGACAGCTCGGCATTCGAAGGTTTGCATTCTTGCTCGTTCGTGTGTGCTATTACAGAAGAAAAGTCCTGTTTGAGCCAAAGCTCACGGGATCAACCACATGCAAAATGGCATAGACAACGTTGCAGCTAAAACGTATCCTGCACGGCACGATGCTCCTCTCGCTACCATCAGAGGAGATACCAGCCACACACTTGATGCATACAACGGGAAAACTCCGCGTGTCGAGAGCGAGCATAAAAATGATTTTACAGCATCGCCAAGCCTCGAACAGTCGGAGTCCTTGAGCAATACAATCCAAGCTGAACATGAGAAACAACCTCCCACGACAAGATCAACGCTTCGACTAGCATGTGTGCTTCTCGCTTTGTTCCTATCATTGTTCGTGGCCGCTCTCGACGCCACGATCGTTGCAACAGCAGTTCCTGTCATCACCCATGAGCTCAACTCTGCAACGGGCTATACCTGGATCGGCGGTGCCTACCTGATTGCAAATGCAGTCGCAAGTCCCATCTGGGCAAAGCTCTCAGATATCTGGGGCAGGAAGGTCATCATGCTCTCCGCTGTGGGGATATTCTTCGCGAGCAGTGCCGTCTGTGCCACGGCAAAGACGATGAGAGTCTTGATCGCGGGACGCGCACTCCAAGGTTCCGCTGGGGGTGGCCTGATTTTGCTCGTGCATGTCGTGATCAGCGATCTCTTCAGTGTCCGGAAAAGAAGCCTGTTCATGGGCATTACGGAAGGAGTTTGGGCTTGTGCGGGTGGTCTTGGTCCGCCTCTCGGAGGCATTTTCTCTAGCCTGGTCTCGTGGAGATGGTGCTTCTACATCAATCTACCTATCTGCGGTTGTGCGTTTGTCCTGCTACTCTGCTTTCTTGACATACGACATGAGAAGACCAGTTTTCGAACCGGTATCAAGGCCGTTGATTGGTGGGGCATTGGTAGCTTCCTCGCTTTTACTCTAATGGTACTGCTGGGATTGGATTTCGGTGGAGATGTTTTTGCGTGGGATTCCGCCAAAGTCATCTGTCTGATAGTGGTCGGATTCGCAATGTTGGCTGCATTTATATATTCTGAGGCTAAGCTCGCGCGATATCCACTCATACCGCTGGCTCTATTCAAAGATAAATCGAATCTCGCTGCGATGGGCGTGGGTGCATTCCACGGGCTGTCATTCATGCCTGGAGAGTACTACGTGCCGCTCTACTTGCAAGGCGTCAAGCAGTGTTCGCCAGTGCGCTCTGGTGTGCTTCTCATACCTCTTATCGTTGCAACTGCGGTGGTCGGGGTCGTGGCTGGCATTATCATCCACAAAACAGGTCGTTATAGGGAACTCATTTTGGTCGGCGCCTCTCTGCTGACACTTGGGAATGGCCTCTTTATCATGCTTGATCGTCACACCACCCTTGCCACTTTCATCGGACTCACCATAATCTTCGGTTGTGGCTCGGGCATGCTTTTTGAGGCACCTTTGATCGCCGTTCAGAGCCGAGCAATGCAGGCGGATGTGGCAACGGCAACGTCGACTTTTAGTTTCTGTCGATCGATGGCGCTATCGATCTCGGTGATCATCGGAGGTGTTGTCTTTCAAAATGGTATGGATATTCAGGAAAACGCCCTTAAACAAGCTGGTTTACCACAAAACATCGTCGAGGCTGTAAGTGGTAAGGAGGCGGCAGCGAATGTAGCACTGGCGAGTCAACTTACAGATTTGACTCAAAGGTATGCCGTCGAGGATGCTTTTGCTTGGTCTTTACGGAACATGTGGATCATGTATACTGTCCTTGCTTTCCTGGCAGTCTTATGTGGCGTATTTGTTGGCGAAGCTGACCTGAGCAAAGATCATATCGAAACAGTAACGGCAAGTGGTTGTATCGACATACATTGGCAACACAACTGACCTCAAACAGGGCATCAAGGAACAGAAGCCGGACACCAATGATAGTATACGTATGATGTAGGTTTGACTTTGGTTGCTACTCTCGAGGCTGTGAAATGCGCCTGTGGTAAGTAGGTTGCAAAAAGATTGCTTTCTTCGGTGTGTGAATGCGCTGCAAGTCGGTACTGATCAGAGTCAGCTGTGGATCGAAAAGATTGGGGGACGCTTCGACAATCGAAGTTAGAAATATCCAAAGACAGCACAGCTCTACGTACTAGCTCCAATTCAAGGACTGTTGATTGTGATCTGAAGTATAGAGCTCTAGGATTGAGCCTTGGCTACTATGTGGGATTGTGCTGCGTCCAAGAAAGGAAGGCTGTCGTGTATTATCGGTATACTTGCCTTCATGCCCTGGCCTGCATAAACAGAGTAAAATGCTTGCACGGACAGCTAATTTGAAAATGCAGAGCCTGATTTCTCAGACAGACGGTTTCAGGCTGGTTTTGAGACCTGCGAGCAATGTACATGTTCGCATTTCTTCATCCTCTACAGATAAATGTTCTGTACACTTTTCATTACGTACCCATTTTGATATGCTTTGATATTAGAGCCCTTATATACGAGCTTCGTGTGCTTTCCCAAATGAGCACATTCAACACCGGAATGCTGCTATCGTCTATCCAAATCTAAGTCCTCCTCATGTCGAAAGTTCTTATTACAGTGTAGTTACGCGTGAGTTTCCATCGTCTTCTTCAACGTCCTATGCTGGAGTGTTATATAGTTCTTGCAACTGGTTGCCGCCTTTTCTCAATTTCCATCCTTTTTGCTTTTTGTCCTTTTTGGCCTTCATCTCTGCCCAGCCCTGTTCGTCATCTTCATCGTCGTTAGCCTGAGGGATGACTCGGACGGTCGACATAGCTGATTTCATAGGACCATTCTCGTTGGTCCATGGCCTAAAAGTCGCAGAAGAAAAGGTAGAAGCTCGCTTGTTCCAATCCGGTCTTTGCGGCTCCGGCTGCTGCGGAGCCGTCGAGACTGGTCTGTAGCGTGGTGCAAGTCCGACGTTGCTGCGTTCTGAAGGTGCGATCGATGGAGCATAGACCGAGCCTAGGTTCAGTTGGGGAACAGCTGGTGAGGAACTGTGCCATGCTTGACCCATGCCTGGATGGAGTGTACTCATGCTTCTTTGTTGCCCCCCAGTTGCCATCTGGAGTGGAACCGATTGAGGTCGGTGTGGCATGCCAGGATGCTGCTGTTGGGTCTGCATGTTAGCCATACCTTGCATTGGCATTGGTGGCATTTGAGCCATCTGCATGTTGGGATTTTGTCCCATCATCGAGGACATTTGCTGCATCCATTGCATCTGCATCTGCATCATTTGCGTCATTGATTGCGACATCTGAAGCTGAGCATGTTCCGAGGGAGTAAGCATAGGCTGCGGCATCTGCATGCCGGGTTGAGGAAAGCCGGGAATAAATGCTGGTGCGCCGGTCCTCATGCCTTGCTGCGCACCGGGTGGCATGTCGTAGCCACCTTGTGTATTGGGACTGCCCCTTCGCATAGCACGGGCCCGTTCTTCACCAGCGATGACTCCCACCAACCCTGCCGGATGTAGTGGATGGGCCGTAGCAGCGCCAGATGGCTGAGGCTGGGCTGCTAGCTGTGTTTGCGACATGTTTAGAGCTGTTCTTTCGGATTGGTGAACAAGACTGGCTCCGTAATAAGGATCTACAGGCAAATGTCGTGCAAAAGCCGGCAAAGAGCCTCTGTTAGTTGCATCTCCCACGACAGATGCACCGCCTTGTACTTGAGCCAGATTTCTCAGATTTGGATTCGAGTTGGAGGCGGCCAGACGTGTTGGCGGCTTATTCTTGTTGGGAAAACCATGTGCGGCAAGGATTCCCAGCGGTACGTCTTCGTCTTCTTCAGGTTCGTCGTCAATCGGGGGCTTACTCATAGCATAATTAGGCTGGATACTCGTGTCCACAGTCAATTGGGACATCCGTCTATTCAAGCTTAGATCGTTCTGACTAGCATTTGTTGGGAGCTGAGTGCCAGTGCTAGTTCCAGGTCTTGGTTCGGGACTTGGCATATCACCTGTTACCTTTCTCATCTGCTGTCGGTAGACCGCTAGATGTGCTTCTTGCTTCTTCCTCTGCTTAGCGGCTGACTTTTCTCGCTCCTGCTGATCGTCCTCGTCATCATCGTAGTCATCTCCACTACCATCATCAGAATCTGCTTTACCAAAGACTTTATTGTATCGACGTGTATCCTCCTTTTGCTGTTTGTACCGTTCGAACTGAGCAGGAGTCATAACCTTACTGGAACTCGCCTGCATCTGCGTAGGCGATGAAATCCTTTCTTCATACTGAGTCGCAAGTTGGGCATTGGCCAGCAGGGAGGGATCAAATGGAGGTTGTTCAAGGTCCGAGCCAGCATCGGAGCGCTGTATAGACGAGGCGCCGTTTGACTGAGCTCGAACTCTGGCCATGCTTGAGGTAGGAAACGCGGATGGCGGCGCTCGCGGTGAATTGGTGTTCCTTATTCGTGCGGCTGCGATTTCGGGCGAATGATGCATTGTGCTAGAGTCGAACATGTTATGCTCGTTCGAGTCTTCTGAGCGGATTGTTTCCATTGTAGCGTTGCGTTGATTGGAAAGTTGTGGACTGGCGCGGACGACAGTATGTGACGGGCTGGGTGAGCCAATCAAACCGTCGCCTGAGTTTTGTGAGTGCCAGGAGTAAGGTGAGCTCTCCACTGGGACCTGCCGATTCACGCGAATGGGATCGGGTGGTGCAGCGCGTTGAGCTGACCTTAGTGGTTGTGGACGAGCTGCAGCGATGTCCTTGAGCACGTTAGCCTGGAGAGAGAATGGGTAGCGTGCAGGTAATGCAAAGACTACAAGCATTGGCTGCAAGGTTTTGGGACGTACCTCTCGGCTGGGGTTTGATCCGACATTGGCAAACATGTTGCCAAAGTCATCATCGTTGCTCTTGAGACTGAAGCTCGAATCATCCAGTCGGGGAGCGGTAGCAGTAGTGACGCTGCTCACAGTCATTGCTCGTCCCCTAGATTCATACGAAGATTGGTGTGGCAACGGCGGAGGTTGTTCTTGCGATTCTCGATGGTTGTGCTTGTTAATGCCGAAGGAGAAAGTGCGACCGGCATTCTTGAGGAAGCCAGCTTTCGAATGAGTTGGCGGCGCAGGTATATCATCGTATGTCGCTTGCGGAGCGTTTGCAACGTGAGCCTTGACATTGC
This sequence comes from Pasadenomyces melaninifex, assembly GCA_022813495.1. Lineage (NCBI taxonomy): Eukaryota > Fungi > Ascomycota > Dothideomycetes > Pasadenomyces > Pasadenomyces melaninifex. The sequence goes on from JAKLMI010000023.1 coordinate 37,064, forward strand.
GTCCTGAACCAGAGTCAACGGAGGAGGGATTCGTGGACGAGTTGCTGTATCGCGTAGAAGAAGCTGCGCTATCGTAAGGAGCGGTCGCGAGCGAGTTATTGGTGCCACCACTGCTACTAGAAGAGTCAGTCTTGTGCTATGCTCGAACCAAGCCACGTGCGCACGTACCGGTTGGTCACATCATGGCGTACCACGGAGAACAGATCTTCGCTGTCCTCCTCGAAGCTCGATCTTTTCTTCGGTAACTGTTTGGCTGCGCCTGGTGAAGCCCGCAGAGTCCTACCACCATCCAACGATTTGCCCTGACTGTTTGGTCTTGCTAAAACTTTGAATGAAGAACCGCTATCAGGACTGGCAGCAGTCTCTTGATTATTGGAGTTGGGAAAGTCGTCCAGCACGTTGCCCGAGGACTTGCGACGTGGAAATCCCTTAGGCAGTTTTATCGGCATAGAGCCGGTTGCAATTGTGGCCTTTTTGGTCCCAAGCTAGTATTGGAGCACAGCAGAATGATATCGAGGTGTGACTGTAACAAGTGTCGAGTCGTAGAGTAAGCGTTGAGGTATTATTAGGACAGCATTGACCGGCGGACTGCATGAACCAAGCGGGTCAGTAATTGAGCACAGATCAACAATGATGTCTTCTCGAGCATAAGTCTGTCAAGCGTACCAATATCTCGCGTGGCAGCAATAAGAATGGCTTTGCAAAGCGTTGTATCGATGCAATTCGTGCTGCCGAGTTTGTCGTTCGAGAAGTAGCGAATGTGATGGTTGGATGTATTGTCTTTGGTTGAAGTAGGTGGTTGGGATTTCTTCGTGACTGGCAATTGGTCCCGAATGACACGAACAAAAAGGCACGATTCTAAACGATTGACAGAGATGTACACATTCTCACTATGAAACAAAGATTTCGAATAGCTGACAGCAATAACGATGAAGACGCAGTTGTTACTCGCCTATCGACCAACAGCAGCAACAGCACAACGTTCAGTGAGTTTCGAGGGCACTTAACCAGGATGGGCTGGCAGCCAGAGAACTTTTCGTGGCGCACGGAGCAAGACAGCACTTGTTCATAGTGGATGGTTTAGGTCATTTTAGTTTAACAGCTAGTGTCAAATATCGCGAGAAGACTGGTCGGAAATCCTTAAATCGGGCCAGAAAAGGACAAAACGATGATCCAAAGAGCTAAATCGAAGCGCAGTCCGCTGTGAGACCTGGAGCAGGGGCAACGCTGCTTGCTGCTTGTGGCTTGAGCCTTACTGCAAGCTCGGTATATCGGAGCCTAATCTTAAATTTCGTCCTGCATCACCTTGGCGATGATGAAGCAGTGCACATGAATCCTCGCGAAAGTGCTCTTCAGGATGCAAGTATACCCACGTGCTGATGTGCGAATCAACCCTCGCGGCGGACGATTATTAGGCCATCGGAAGCAGTTACGTCTCGATTACTGAGAGCTGAAGAGCCTCCTCTGAGCACTTTAGGACTGCCTCCGAAATGGTAGATCTAACACGTCACCCTTATGCGCTGCTGCAGGACATCCATGAAAAAGATGGTAGCGCAGCTCTGAGGAGCTCTTCTGCGCAATGCAAGTCGACGTGAGGATGAGATGTACAGTCCGCAGAGGTCAATCACATGTGCACCTGGAACAACAATCCTCTCCATCAAATTTGGTACGTACTTGGAGAGCTTTCGCAACTACGCTTATGATCGTAATACTCAAGCTTGCGGAAAGAATCTGCCATACTCGAAAGCCTGGTCATCTGTTAGCACCACATCCGAAGAAGTGCTGTCGATTTGGCCTGCATTCGAGTCGTGCATATTCATTCTCGTGGCTTGACAGCCAATTTTGCGTTCCGAGCTCTACCCTGGTCGATGGGCGGACCTTCATCAGAGAATGGGAAGTGCCGATTCGATCACGCCCAGAGCACGGCTATAAAAGACTCAGCTGCAGCAGGAATCACAGTCGGTAGTTTGTAAGTCTGACACTTTACAGCCATCGCTTGTGTCGTCGTTACAAACAATGTTGTGACTTGTTCAGATCTTGCTATCACTGCTGTTAATCTGGACTTGTCTGTCTTCGCCAGCACTAAGCAGTCCGAGCTGCGAATGCCAATCTAATCCAAAGACTTTAATGCCTTCACCAGAAGTTGAGGCTGGCTTGCCTTGAAGACTTTCACGCAGTATGGTGAATATACTCTGACTTGTGACACCATCCCTACCACTTCTCGTGCTTCTCAGATCCCAGATGCGCACCGTGCCGTCGTGGCTACCACTCGCTAGGGCATATCCATTGTTCGGATCGCAGGCCAATGTTACAACGTGATTTCGATGACCTTTCAGAGTCATAGCTACCACCTGGGTAGCCGAAGCTCTCGGATCTATCAGTTTGACATCTCTGCTAGCACTCCCAGCTGCTAATAGTGACATACCTGCCAGCTGCGTTATGCAAAATAGCGGGGTTTGCGTCGTCCTTGTGTCAACTGCAGTGCCAGTGACCAGATCCCACGTGCGAATAGAGTGGTCGAACGAGCAGGAGTAGCTTACTGTTGGGTCTCCCTCGTCAAAAACAGCTTCAGACACAGGCGCCGTATGCGCACGCAACAGAGACAGTGGTCCGCGCTGAGGAACTGTCACGGCTGGATTGAGTTTCCTTCTCTTGCCCTCCCTCGTGACAATTTTGGGTACAAGACCTTCAGGCACAGGTGGTGCATCACTCTTCTTCGTCGACCAGAATCCTACAGTATGGTCTGAAGATGCTGTCAACAATCTATTAGTCGAGTCGTTCGCCCTGACAGACTCGACGGCGCCTCTGTGCCCGTAGAGATCAAGAGCTGGATCAAGACTGGCTTGAGCTTCATCGTTCTCCCGATATCTCCATATTTTGACCGTCCTGTCGACGCTAGCTGAGGCAATCAGTGTAGGCGAGATGAATCGAGCGGATTTGACAGACGATGCATGGCCAGCACCAGATGCGCCAGCTGATGTCGCTTTAACACTAGAGGACGTGTCCCAGATTCTCAAATGACCGTCGTAGCTTGCAGTCAAGATCCTGAGCGGAGAGGAGACCGCGGCTGGACTGACAGAAACGTCGCTGACCCAATCATCGTGCTGGTAGCTGGCCACATACCGTGGTGGTATTCTTGCTCTTACGTATTCGACCGTGAGCGTGTTCTCAGCAGAAATGCCATTTTGACCTAAATAGTCGTCGATACTCGTACGTAGATAGTCGCCATTTATAATTATCTCGAATGGCACAGGCTTCGAAAGGTGTAACTGTGAGTTGATGTATTGCGACAAGTGATAGCGTCGAAAGCTGGTAGGAATTAATACTGGCGCTGTCTCACCAATCTCAAGGTCGGCCTCACGTGTTGTCAATCTAAGTCGTACATTTTGAGTCGATGCTACATCGACCTGTGACTGCGCCATAACGCCAATGACCATTTACCCTGACCACGAACAACAGAAAGTCTGTCATAATAACCGCAATCGTGGACTGGATTGAATTTCGAAAAAAAGGCAGGCGCAAGTGGAGACGTTATTGATGCCTCGCGCTCTCGAAGTTACTAGCGTGTTAGTAACGTCAGTGTTGATACCAAGGAGCCAAAGGACAGTTTCGATTTCGAAGCCAAGGACAATTGTGTGTCTTGTCCCGACCGGGAGGATACCTTCTCTTGACTAAGGCTGCATTGCGAAGCTTGCATGGGAAGATGATTGATATAGTGACTGCTATACAGGCGGGATCTTTCCCTGACTCCGAGCAGTCGCTATCACAAGAATTGACGGGCTCCAGTACCACTGATCTTCTAGAAGAGATTCGTGCCTCAAAAGACGAGCTGAGTCAGAGTGTGGGCACTATATGTAAGCAACACGCTGAAGACGTAGATGGCTGGATTGCCCAAGCGAAGAAAGTCCAGCAAGACATAGCTCAATGCAAGGAGGACTACGATCAAATTGTTACGCAATACTCACATGTTCGACAACTATCTTCTGCTAGAGACGAAGCGCGAAGCCACGTAGGTCTTCTCGAGTCGGAGGTTGCCTTCAATGAAACTCTTCAAAAGCACATTAATCTGCTGGCAGAAATATCACAAATTTTCGATCGAGTTGATGCGGACATCAAGGAGTTCCGTCTACTATCAGCAGCAAATGAGCTCTCGGCCTGTGGTTCGGTCATCCAGCACGTCGCCAGCGATCGGTGTCGTGACCTCCTCTCACGGACTCATACAGACCAAGTTGGAACCTTGACTACCACATTGCAGTCGATGTTCAGTACGCTCTGCAGCGTAGAAGACCACGAGCAAGCAGTCGAAATCAATATCCGTCCTCAGCTCAGGCAGGAAAACGATGCACCAGTGACCACAACTCTGGACGAGGTTGTGCACTGTGCAAACCTCGTTGGTGGTCTTGACGAGATTTGTGCGCAATTTGGGAGGCGGGTGACTGCCACAATCTGGCACTATTCTCACAGGCATTCGAGAAAGCACATAACAAAAACCGAGGTGAAAAGCTGGTCTATTGAGCTTACGCTCTCAACTGACCCGATCTCGACTACTGATCAGCTTCGCAATACTCGTTCTCTGTTTCAATTTTTATCGGACAATCTACCAGACTCCATTCGAATCCAAACACTCAACGATATTTCTGATGCACTTTTGCCTCGTTTGCAAGCCGGCTGGCTGGATGCTTCCATTCCGATCGCGCTGGATGACATGCAAAGCTTGCTCTCTTTCCGAGAGACTGTCAAGGACTTCGCGACCTGGCTAAGAGGTGCCAACGTTGCACAAGCTGTTGAACTCGAAAAGTCTTTGGCCCAGATCCCAGAAGTATGGCTGTCCAAACGGCGGGCTGCTTCTTTGAATTTTGTGCGAACAGCTTTGAAGACGGCATCTGGCGTAACGAGGCAAGTTCAGCGAGTGGAAACCCGCACGATAGAGCTCGACGAGAACATCAGCGCCAATGGTGGTGATGATTGGGACCAGGATTGGGGTGCAGATGACAATCACACAGATCAAACCCAGTCGAATACATTAGCGCATGCAGAGGTCGATGATTCGAATGCTTGGGGGTTTGAAGATGATGAAGGCAAGAAAGACGAAGACCTCAAGGACATTGCTGGTCATCAGGCTAGCACCGAGGTTGAAGAGTCTGACGCTTGGGGTTGGGGCGACGACGAAGATGCCACGGTCGACGATAATAATACGCCGAGCGGAAAGGTAGCGAACAAAGTCAATGGTGCACAAGCGCCGCGTTCAAAGAGACAAGAGATCAGTCTCGCTGAGGATTATACCATCACAGATATACCAGACTACGTACTCGAGCAGATTGGTAGAGACCTAGCCGATGTGCTCACCCTTCAGTCTTCGGGACAAGATTATTTTGACGATAATTCTACTGCGCCTACCACTGGGCTGCAGTCTCTCCCGACGCAGATCCTGGCGATGTTCAAGGCAATTGCCGTAGAGCATTACGCGTCTATCGGTCCACTTTCTCGAATGAATTTGTACAATGATTCACTTTATTTAGCAGAGAAGCTTTCCGAGAGGTCTCAGATCCCCTTACACAAGGACATCGCGTCCATGTCCAAGTTTGCCCGATCCATCTATTCGGCAGAATTATCAACTCAACGGACCGTGCTGCTTGACCTTCTCGACAATGCTCAAGGCTTTGTTTCATGCACAGCGGAACCGTACCTATCACAGTGCGAATCAGCTATTTCTAGCACAACGGACTATATCAGGGTGCTACACACTCAGTGGTTCGGTGTATTATCAGCAAGTCACCTGGCCCAAAGCATCGGAAGCCTCATCAGTAGTGTCATGTCAAAGATGATCAAAGAGATAGAGGATATGGAGGACATCCAAGAATCAGAATCACGACAGTTGGTGCAATTCATGGAACGCGTAAGTGCACTGGAGGATCTGTTCGCAACACCAAAGTCCGTACAAGGAAGTCATAATCCCGAGAAGGAGCAAGAAAATTCTTCGACTATAACACTACACGCTCCCAATTACCTACGCTTTCAGTATTTGCAACAAATTCTGGACAGCTCCTTAGCCGACATCAGGTATATGTGGACGGATGCAGGTTTGAGTGAAGATTTTGAAGCGGATGAAGTCGTAGATCTGATCAAGGCTTTGTTTGCCGAAAGTTCGCATCGTCGTTCAGCTATCCAGGCTATCAAAGCAGCCAGATAGCAGATAATATTGTGATTATTGGTCATCAAATCCGTAGAACGAGGCGTTGAATTATGAACGTTCCTTGTCAGTGCTCCAATGAGTAAGTAATGTTCCGGGGTCAACCTCACAGCTTGATGCGGACAGTCTGCATGCTGTATGTGATGTGGCGTGTAGTCATCGTGAAACTTAGGCTTCGACAAGTAGACGCAAACTTGAGATGCGCCGGGTGCAGTACTATACTACGGCAGTACTTGTGTTCCCTCGGAGCAAATTTCCCTCCTTGGCTTTTCGGAAGAATCTTTTCGAGTAAGGACGACATGGCCTCAGCACGTCGGATGCTTCCGTGTGTGCTGTGTCAGGTGGCTGGAGGAGTTGTACGGTGCATCATTACGTTCTTGCTGCGCAACTATCGTGCTTGCCTGCACAATTATTTTATGCTGGGGGCTGGGGCGTGTGGCTGGAAAGAGAAGTCGCGAGTCGAACGCGTTCTCGCGCCCAGACGCGTCTGTTCAATAACCGACAGAGCTATCCATTTCCGATACTCGGTCTTACATCCCACGCCTTCATTGAGAGCTTCGTACAACACTCAAAGCAGCGAGAATCGTCCTAAATTGCACGAGTCATGTCTTCGAGTCAAGTACTGGGCAAGAGAACATCATCTGCGGCAGGTACGGCGCACTGATACCATCGTTCCTTCCAGGTTTGCTAATAACGACAGGACTTACAAATGCATCTCCATCGAGAAAACGAACAACACGGAGATCTGTGCCACAGATATACCAAGATTCAGATGAAGTTCCAGCACGAAAGCCATGCGTTGTTGCTGCTGGTGCTGCGAGCGTGCGACAAAATACACGTTCTCAGCTGAAGCGACAGCCAACGCGCAAGGTCGATCGAAATGAAGTCGTGTCAGAAACACCAGTGCATGTGCAAGATGAGAATCAGCCTCCTTTAGAGCTCACAAGTTACACACCTTCCGCGCAAAGATTCAAGAACGTGCTCGATATCTCTCCTAGCACACCGAAGCACCGAGTACGTGCACAAGGCGGATTATTAACCCCAGAAACACCTCGCGTTCACAATGTTTCACCATTACGTGCAGAAAGCGTGTATACACGAGCACGACAACTATTCGCTCCGTCTGCTTCACCCACAAAATTGATCGGAAGAGATTCAGAAAGATCTCAGTTGCAACGAATCACGCTGGAAGCCAAAACTCAGCAACATGGGAGCTGCACATATATCAGCGGGCCTCCTGGGACGGGCAAGAGCGCATTGGTTCACCAAGTTTTGGAAAGCTTGCGAGAGGATCCATCATATTCTGTCTCTATTGTGAATTGCCTCGGACTCACCAGCGCGGGCCAAGTCTACGATAAACTTGTCCAAGATCTGCTTCCGACCTCGAATTCCAAAGCGACACCCGAAGCGCGATTGAAACGATTATTCACGACGAAAAAGCCAGTACCTGTCAGCTATGTGGTTATGCTCGACGAAATAGACAGTTTGGTCGACAACGAATGTGCCATACTATACAACATTTTCGAATGGGCGCTACTTCCATCATCATCCCTAACACTGATTGGCATTGCGAACGCTCTGGATCTTACCGACCGATTTCTCCCGAAGCTGAAATCAAGAGGGCTGAAACCTCAATTGTTGCCATTCTTACCTTATACCGCACAACAGATCTCCAGTATCATTACAGAACGCCTTAGATCGCTTCTGCCTGAGACAAGAACATCATCAGCAGATTTTGTACCATGTGTCCATCCAGCCGCCATTCAGTTGTGTGGTAAGAAAATTGCCTCGCAAACAGGTGATCTTAGAAAAGCTTTCAGCTTAGTACGAAGGGCGATCGACCAGGTCGAGAAGGAGTCTCAATCAGCACGGGTTCAACAAAGCCCAACAAAGAATGCTCTGAGTGAGATTGTCAACAATCCTGTTCGCTCAGTAGTCTCGGAAAAGAAGATCGGTGTGGAAGCAGATATTGCTTTCACGGCGGAAACCGCACCTCGAGCGACGATTTCGCACATGGCCAGACTGGCAGCTAGCATCTTCAACAACAGCGCTGTAACGAGACTGAATGCGCTGAATCTACAACAGAAGGCGGTACTTTGCTCGATTATCAACAAGGAGAGTAGGAGACAGAACCGAGACCCTTATCGAACGCCAACCAAGACTGCCAACAAGGCCCCTACAGTTGGAGAGCTGTACGCTCAGTACACTTTCCTTTGCAAACGAGATGATGGTGTGCTGCAACCACTAAAAGATACAGAGTTTCGGGACGTGGTTGCAAGTCTCGAAACACTTGGTTTGGTGCACGAGTCGAAAGCAAGGTCAGCCAGTTTTTTAACACCGTCATCGTCATCGAAACACGGGAGAATGACTAATGAGCAAGCCATCGCAAGTGTGGTGACAGGAAAGGAAATGCGCGAAAGTTTGAAAGGGCCTGGAGCCGATCTTCTCAATCGACTTTTGGACGAGGCGTAAACGACAGAACGAGCGGTGGATTTTAGTAGTGTACACAGTGTATCAGCAGAGCTTCAAGCGTTCGCACGTAAGCTGAAAAGCACATCTGTCTCGTAGCATAAACTTGGCTTGACCTATTGCTAGTCGGATCGAAAATAATGCAACTACCGTAAGAAAAAGCTCCAATTTTGTCCAATTTCGAGCATGTGATGGACCTGATGAATAACAGTCGTCCGAGGTGGTGCTGACAGCCCACTTCGCGGCTTGTTTCATCAGCAGATGAGCGAATCAAGCATCCTTGCCCAGTAACAAGCATTTAGGAAATAATGCTTGTTTTTTGAGACGCGTGTCATTGTCCATCGAGTGGGCACTACTACACGTAAGCGAACGAAGCTTCGACAGTCCAGCCTTCCCAAAGCTCAGAAAGCGCGAGTATGCCTTTCGCGGCTGATTGCAGTAACATGGCAGACTCGAAACTGATTCTCGCTTCTATGGCTTATGTGTTTGCCTTTCCATTGTTTCCAGCCTACACTGTATCCTGTACTGTAGCTAATGTATACTCATTATCACATGCATCACTAGTGTGCCGTGCAAAAGCCCAGATCCCAAGCTCGACGAGTCCAGCAGCGGTGCCCGCACGCCCACCATGAGCGCTGACAACGATGCGCATATGCGCGAAGGTCACAAGTCCGACAAATATGGCACAAAATTCGTAGAGAAGACGGGCGATTTGCAGAAGAAAGTGCTCCGACAGCCTGATGGAGACAAGAAAGGTCCAGCAGGTGGTTTCGACGACACTCCTCTGCCACAAGCTCCTCCCGGCTATACAATGCGAATCATCTTCCATCGTGCCGAGAACTTGCCATTCAGTGATTTTTCCACATTGTCAACAGATGCATATATTCACGCAACTTTCAAGACCAGTTTGCAGAAGCGGCACAAGCAAGATCCAGATCTCTTCCTTCGAACACCGACCATCCATCGCAACGTGAATCCGAAATGGGAGACCCAGTGGGTGATCGCCCACGTTCCTGCCTCTGGCTTTCACATGAAATGCCGACTCTACGACGAGGATCCAAACGACCATGACGATAGGCTTGGTAACGTTCATATCAACGTAAATAGCATTGATGAAACGTGGCCTGGAATTCACGAACAATCCTATGATCTCAAGAAGCGTATGGGCAGCAAGCGAGCATACACTTTCAGAGGCGCTGCGGCGTTGTTTAAGGGAAGGAGAATGAGTGCTCAGCTTGTTGTCAGTGTTGAGAATCTCGGTCGCAGTCCTGGTAAGAGTGGTGGTCGAGCATACACCGTGGCACCGCTAGCATGGATGCGCCATCACTCTCCTTTGATAGGACGAATCGCAGGCACAAAGGACCGGGAAGAATCTAGTGATGGCAAAAAGAGCGTTGAGCGGTACAACTTCCAAGCCGTACAGGTGCAGCTCACTGGTCCCGTGCCTGTCGAGATGTATCACAGATATGTCGAGTTCAAGCCATTTGTGTCTGGCATGTTCACAGATGTGACTCTGCGCGGTCGTATATTGAACAGAGCTCTGCATCACCAGCACGCCAGAATCTACAATTTTGACCCCTCCACTGTTTATGGCATCCACGAAAAACCGTGCATTGAGATGACCAAGCAATTCTTAGAATTTGTTCACTACGACCAAGGAGGCAGGATCTACACTTACGTGCTAAGCCTGGACGGTCTATGGCGTTTCACTGAGACAGGCAAAGAATTTGGTATCGACCTGTTGAGCAAGCATACAATGCACAGTGATGTCAGTATCTATATCGCTTTCAGCGGTGAATTTTTCATAAGACGAATCAAGCATCATGGTCGTAATAGTAGCCGGGCAAACAATAGCGCTGGTGGAACAGATCACCTTGAACCTCCCTCTGCCGATGACGAAAACGATGCAAATCCCTCTGGCCACCATTCACATGACTCCATTTCAAAGAACCCAGACGATTATGAGATGATCATTGACAACGACAGCGGTACATATCGACCTAATGCCAAGCTGTTACCGTTGTTAAAAGACTACCTGGCTATGAATCTGCCTGGTCTGCGCGTAGCAACGCTCGACTGTCAAGCAGACGAAGAGAAGATGAAGAAGCTGAAGGGAGAGCAGGCAGAACGCAAGAAGCAATCCGGCAAGCAAATCACATACATGCAGAACTCGAGCTCCAGCAGCTTGAGCTCAAGTGACGAAGAAGCCCTGGAGGCTCGAGCTCGTGGTGAGGATCGTCCGAACGCATACAAACGCAAATTAGCGAAAGGTCAATCCAAAATGGAAGCACACAGACACCGAGGTTTAAATCATCAAGAGCCACTGGATCAGGAACACGCATATATCCATCCAGATGCACATGATAACGGCAGTGCCCAATCAGAAGACAGCCGAGATTTCAGTTCAAGTGTCAGTTCAGGCGAACATACAGTCTCTGGTACACAAATCCCACCCCAGAAAAGCTCACGCGTACCTGAAGGATATGCACCGAAAGATTTACCATCCTTATTGAAGAAGGATGAAAATGGTCATATACTAAGGCCTCAAGAGAAGTCAGAGCACGAGCCTAAGAAACCCGACGTCGAGGGTGAGACGGGCAGTCACAAGCCTGAGGAGGGCAATCACAAACCTGAGACGGGCAATCACGAACCTGCAGGTGGCATATTTTACAATCAGGTCGTCAGCACGGCAACCTAGATCACGCTCTGACGAAGGTGCTTGATATATACCCTCTTATGCGATCAATTTACAATGTTTTGAGCTCCTTGCCACACCACATATCGGGAATACTCACACCCATCTGTCCTTCCACGCAAATACATCAAGATCGCGCTAACCCTATAAGGCAAGGCTTGCCAAAATCTGCTTGATCATGCTTGCTGATTCGCCACGCTTCCAGATCTTGCTCCAAGATTCCAGACTTTGGCTTGCTCAGCATCAGTTGCCTGGCATGTTCTATGGCAAAGACATAGTATCTATAAAGCCACGGCTGAGCGTCTTGAGGTGCAAACCCCATTCATCACGAAAGTACATCTCACAGATCATTTCAAATCTCGTCAAAAGTCCCACATCGAACGAAAATGTCTGCCCTCTTTTTTAGACCCGTAGTCACTATGCCCGTGCGTTGCGCACCAGCTATCATCAGACCAGCCTTCCCACAGCCTCACGATGTTGCACCACTCTTCTCGTTCTTTGACGAAACATTCGCACAACTAGAGAGGGCAGCGAGACAGCACCGCAGGCAATTCAAGCGACCCTTCAACCCGAAATTCGATGTCAAGGAACGAGACAACACTTACCAGCTTGAAGGCGAACTTCCTGGCTTCAATGCCAAGGACATCAGTATCGAATTCCTGGACGATGGTCACACACTGCAAATCAAGGGCAGCACTGTCTCGGAGAGAAGATCTGAGCAGCCCACCACTTCTACCAATACTCAAACCGACACTCCAAAGGCCGTAGAAGCAGTACCAGCCGAGAAGGCCTCTGAGACCAGCAGTGTGAAGAGTCACCAAGCCACTGTGGAGGACGATGCTGAGGAGCAGCCAGCAAATTCGAGTGCTGCGGATGCAAATGTGCAGACTCCCCAACCGCAAGAACAAGTAGTCGCAGAATCCTCGAAACCAGCTGAGTCGCAAGTCAGTCAGCCCACTAACGAAGGTGTGACCGATGCGACGAAGCATTGGGTATCTGAACGATATACTGGTAGCTTCACTAGGTCATTCAAGTTTCCAACCAAGGTCGATCAGGAAGCAGTGAAGGCGTCGCTGAAAGATGGTATTCTTGCCATCACGCTACCTTTTGCAAGGAGGCCTGAGAGCAGAAGGATCCAGATTGAATAATTTTTTGTGAGATAGAGTATACATAATAATATCATTCCACTGACAAGTTGTTGCAAAGACCTTCGTTCCTGTGATCCATGAGCGCCTGGGATGTTGCCTCGCTGTGCTTGCCTTTTTCTTAAGACAAGCGTATTAGTGCATGACTTATGATCTGGTAAAGACACACCCCTTATGTTTTGAGCATTACTGGTCTCGTGTTTGCAAAATTTAACTCATTCCTTACGTGAATGAGTGACCCAGCATGCTGTCTACTGGTGTCGAAGGATGCAGCTTATCGTAACGTCGAATCTGCCAGATATCGATCACCTCGCCAGACAGATTACCGAAGAAACATAATGCTCAGGTTCAGCCACAAGAAATCCGGGTGGCGGCATTGACCCCAGACACTGTGGCTGAGATTTTGTTTCGAACCAGGATTTGCTTAGCAACAGCCAGGTAAACAACCTGGCGAAACTTTTGCGCTACAATCTGAACCAATCACGAAGTATCAAGACTTCCACTTCGAAGACGGCGCATGCAAGCTCAAAGCCACTTTGTTGACGATCACGATTTAGGTGAAGTAAAGAGGTGTCAGTAACCAATCATCATACGAGCTGACAACCGAACTCTTTATGTCCAAGGTCGAGCTCTCTCTCAACCATGGATCCTGGAAATTGTCCGCAATTGCCTCCTCATGCGTTTTATCGGCGAATGCGATAATTCTGACCATCATGTGTACCTGTTGTCCTGTGCTTCTTCTCGAGCAGTGACTGTATGAGCAACAGCAACGCCAAGTACGATCGCGAAAGAGGTGAGAGTTCATGACTACATCACCATGCACGAGACTTGATTGTGCACGGGACCGGCTTGCGAGTTAGCCTACAGCCATGGCTTTTATACGTCGGAAATCTGGAGTCTATCACGACGATGTTTACTATGAGGACTTTGAACCTCAACGAAGGCGGAGATTGTCAAAACCAAATACTAAGTCAATCAAAGACCTCTCGTCTACTTCGTTGCTGTCTATAAGAGCCAGCTCTAACACCGTCGACATCGTCGACGTCCCAGATGTCTCTCCAAGCAAAATACACTCCATGAGCTCTGCAGTCGCTCTACTGACAGCAAGGTTTGAGAAAGCACCAAACGTCGTGCTCTCACAGATTTCACTGGCTTCCATAAAAAGTCCTGCAGAAGCTGGACCCAACAACTCTGATTCCCCAAATACATTCGAGAGTCACAAACCGAGCTTGAGCAGTTTGATAAGCAAAGACTATCAACGTGGTGAACACAGTCAAAGTACTACGCCGGGAACGTCTTCGCTCGAACAAATAGTAGAGGATCACGCACCTCCACCAAGAAGAGAAGCCTCATTTATACCAGGAATGGCGACACGTGTGGCAAGCTACCAGGAAGAGAGAAGCGTTCCTGTCAACACTTCGAGGCAGAGTAAGAGTAAGAGGAATTCTAAAGACAGTAGTGGAGCGACAATGAATCTATCAGAAGCGCAATTGCTTGAGACCTGGAAGCCGCCACCAGCCGAGGACAGGCCAAGTACACCACTCAACTTAGAGTACGGAAACATTTTGGGCTCTTTGCGTGTAGCGAATGGTGCTGTTTCGCCAGCACCAAGCAATCTTCTGCTGTCCAACGCGACCATTGTTCATACCACGTTGAAGAGGGACACGTCTAGTGTTTACCCAGAATCCGAAATAGGCACATTACGGTCAAAACGCAATGATAGCAGAAAAGACTCCCGGAAAAGAGTGATCTCAAATCGGTCGAATGTGGCTCGTATCAACCCCCATAGAGCATTTTCGTTCACTCCAGAAGTGGAACAGCATTTCAATGAGCAGGATGCTATAAGACCGGAAACTGACAAAACGAACGACTCGCAGGCTAATCAGTTGGCAAAAGATTACATTGCAGAGCTGGCACGAACTCCGTTTGCTAGCCCCTCGCCACCAGGATCGCCTGTCCTGGGGTCACAAGATGTTGCGACAGTGGACGAGCCTGTGTTCCTTATTGAGACAATTAATGGGACGACACAGGAAGACAGTGAAGCCATGGCATTGGGCCTATCACAATCGCAGGGATCTGTTCGAAGATTTCCAGATAGAGCTGGAGCGCGCTCATTTGTGGATGAAGTAAACGAGGTCAGACCAACAACGTATAGCATGGAGGCAAACCCACCAGCACAGATACCTGTACGGCAAGAGTCTCCTGCTTCGTTCTTCTCTGTTTCGGACTCGCACGATGACAGATATGAGCAATTTAGCTCTGCGGTTGAATTACAAGCCTCGCGCTCTACTTCACCTATAAAGTCGCCGCTAAGACAGGTTGTGACTGGAGAAGATATGCACAAGCGAGGACCCCGGAACAAACTCTCAGACAGTGGCTACAGCTCCAATGAATCGTTCGGGAGATTCCCACGGCATGAGGCGGTGGAAGACTACAGGCCATCTCAGGATAGAACTAAATTATTGATCAGAAAGCCACTGCAAACATCATTTCAACCCGTTCTCGTACATCAAGAGGTTACGAAACCCTTAGCTGCTCCAGCGATCGCGACAATCGAGATACCAACAGCTTCTAATTCGTCAGCATCCTTGCACAACCAGGTTTCAGAAGAGAAGGAGATCGACTCGGCCAACAAAGCATCAGCTTCATCAACAGATTCGAAGGACAAGGCAAGAAACAAGCTCAAGAAGCTGCAGCGTAAATCTGCAAAAGACAGGATCGCACATCCCGTTGTGCAGCGTCTAGCTTCTGTAGAGAGTTTCAGCGTTCCACCAGTGTCAAGTGCTGCCCGGTCCAACTTAGCCATGCGCGCACAGGCATTCCCTGAGCTGAACCGGACGTTCAAAACACAGGAGCACACAGGTCCGAACCCTAATGCTTCATCTTTGTCTCTTGTTCCTCAGTCACAGGCTGTACAATTTCCTTCACCCAAGCCTAAAGAAGAAGAAGAAGAAGAACGACCAGGTCGTTCGAAGGAAAAAACAAAATCACGAAGACGGTCGATTTCACGGCCTCGATCATGGTTTGGATGGTCGAAGGAGGAAAAGCGAGAGCAGCAATCACCTGCCGTAGAAGTTTTTCAAGTGTCCAGCTTGGCGGCTCTTGGAGACGTGATTGATGCTCTGGGCTCTAACCCATATGATATGGCTCACAAAAGTGTGATGGGCGCAAGTCCGTCCTCAAGCAGGGACGACGCTATTCGCCCTATGCCACAACAACGTCGAACCACACCCTCGAATATCACCAACAATGCAGCTGTGGCAAAGCCCATGATGGACGACGCGACAGCTGCAAGATTCTCTCAAATGCGAAGGTTGTCTCGAAGTGAGTCGAAATCATCAACTGCGCCTGTTTTCAACGACCGAGGAGGCATCCCGGGAAAATTGCCACACGCGACACGCTTGAGCCCTGACGCACCGCCTTTACCTCCTATGCCAACAAGCGAAGAAATAAACAACCGTCTGTCTCTGCGCTTGGGCAATGTAGCAGCCCCAGATGTTGATTCATTTGAGCCACATCGAGAACCAGAGAATGCGCTTGACAAGGATGGAGAACCTCCAATGCCACCACCACATTCACCACGGCCAACTTACATCGAGGAATCGAACGAAAAAATGCCAGGTTATTTCTCAAGATCAACTACTCCAGCAGCAGTGCAGCAAGAAGCCGACTACTCTAGTACAGTTGGTCTCAATGGCCATGTCCAAGACGAAGAAGTAGTGCCAGTACCTCCGCCACATTCTCCTGCGCCACAAACTTTGGACAGAGATGGAAGATCAAGAGAGGTTAGCTGGACAGACCCGGCCGATGTATGGCGAGAGCGGGCTCGATCGGCAAGTGCTAATCTAAGACAATCATGGTTCGAACGTGACACGGGTTCTTCGCATGGACAGTGGTCCTACGAAGACTATTATGGAGAGCCGCAACCGCAGGGCGAAATTTACCCGCATAGCACTCAATCCCACGATTACTACGGCTCTGGCTATGATGTTTATCAGGGTCACGCATATGCCCAGCCACGACATTATCCGGACACCCATGGATCTCACCCTCATGAGCAATATTTTTATGATCAGCACCAGTGGCAGCCTAACAGCCACATCGGTCCACGCTACTATCTGCCTCACGCTGTCACATGGTCGGGGAACGACTGGGCTCAACAAGGTTACGACAACAACAACAAACACGCTGGCAGATATTATGCTGAGCACCTCCAGCATAGACCGCAAGCTCCAACGCAGAGACACTCGTACCATGCTACCAGATCCCATTGGGCTGAGACCATCTCGACTCATAGATATCGACCTCAGTCGCGGGAAAATACGTCCCGACCATCCTCGCGGCATCGCAGTTCTCGCCCATCATCACGCCACAGTGGTACGTCGCGACCGACCTCAAGGCACAGTCAGTCGTCGCGTAGACCGCTTGCGTACGAGTCGCAGCCAGACCATGAGGAGCACCAAGGTCGTAGACATTCAAACATTGAGCATATGCCTCACCTTGGTCGATATTCAGGCGGTTTGGAGTATACACATCACAGCTCGGGTGCAAGAAGTGTGAGCACTGCGAAGAAATCCTCGCGACAACGGAATAGTTGGCTTGATATGGAGAGCTACGGTCTGGACATGAATGATGTTTCTGCGATGCAGGTACCTATCGGGGTAAACGGAAGTAGAATGATCTATCGCTAAAGCATGTACAGCTCTGTTGTATCGCAAATGCGGTTACGACAAAGGCAAGGACAACAGAACGCCGGGCACTCTGGTGATCAGAAAGGGCGTGCCAAGATTGCTATAGGAATCAGAGCCATTATTGTCGCGTATTTGCCGAGATAATGGTTTGACTTGGACACTAGCTAGCTAGCCAGATTGACTTCCATCTACCCGTGTGCTCTACAAGGATTTGGCCTGTTCCCTCGTACTGATGTGAAAGTCTGAAACTGTTTCAACAACAATACGGTATGATAACAGCCGACAAGGAAGTGCATGATAATCAAGAACGGCTTCCAATTGGCATTCTTGCTTATTCTCATCGATTGATAGAGTTTTGATGTGCAATCTGCTGCATGACAAATGGTCAGTTGATCCGCGGTATCTTCACAACGGACAATAACGATTGATAATAAATAATGCTCGATCACGATACTCGTCCGAGCCGACATATCCGGAAGCTCGCCGGCAGAAGTGTTGTGATTATTTCGTGGGCGCCTCGTCAGGCCACGCCTGCAGCATCACTAGGGTTATAATAACAGTAACATTGTAAAACGCTGAACCATGTGGTTGACAGAGTCTCACCGTCTACTATGTGACCTGAAAGCAAGCGTTTGTTGTTCCCGGCTCATTTTTGTTAGCTATAAGTCATCTCGCTATATACATTTAACCTATTACCCGGTTCCTTGGAAAGGCTTATATTCCACAGCTAAGATTTGTGGCTTTTTCGGCTGAAAGCCGGTATAGGTGCTTATCATTTTGATCGAAGCGCAAATACAACGCTAGTGATTGATCCAGAGGCTCTCGTGCTCTGCAGCCTCGCCTACTAGGATCAAGAGGATATATTGAGCTTCAGGAGCGACTTCATGAAGACACGAGGATAATCGAAGAATTCAGCCGGTATGGGCGTGGTTAAAATCTCCTCCTGTGCTACGTCTTCAGATTGCAAGCTATACGAAGTCCGGTACCCATAATTGATATTCAGGCAACTGATGTCGTTGTGATTGTTGCTCCTCAGCAACAAGGATTGAGAAGCAACGTTGCCATAGCCGAGACTATTGTCTTGATACAGAGAGATCTTTTGTTTGGTCTCGCCTTCCGTCCATTTTGCTAGCACGATCTCCTGCTCCGCGTTCGCTTACGTGGCGTCTTCGACGCTTCGGGGCCATTGCTTACTGTGGTTGCTGCATCATGCAATACAGCAAATTAGCCCCTGGTCTACATCTACAGTTTCGCACCACCGATTGTATTATTGACGACATGGATTTGCATCTTGATGCTAAGACCAGAAACGTCACAAAAACCATCAGCCCAAAGTCTCGTGGTGAGTACCGGGAGAAGCTAAATACGGGAGATGTGAGCGCCGGGCAATCGATTAGGGACAAAGCGCCAATAGGTGCTTGGTAATAAATGCGGAATGACCTCAGAAGAGCTTGGCTCGTCTTTAACCCCATGCTGGTTTTGGATGCGATCCACTCATCTCCGGGTCACGCACAAGTCGCTTGTTCTCTGACACCTTCTCTGGCGCGAATCAAGATGCAGCAAAACTACCGTGCTGTTGAGCTTTTCCTGCTTGGGACACTAAGTTCGTGATCGATGCTTGAGCCAAGACCCACCCATCCTCATTCCACCTGGAGATGATGCATGACGCTCATACGAGATAGCGCATATTTCGACTGTGTTTCTTAGGGAAGTACCAAACACGCGAATTTCGCTACTCCAGCTAGTCTTATGATGGCTCATGACTGGTCAGTGGACTGCGTCGATCTGGTGATTTGTGAAAGCCCAGGATATTCACCCACCTTCTCCACGTCGATTGAGCTGCTGTCACGATCCAGGTTGACAGCTCCAGAAATCCAAATTCCGGCGCTTGCTACATACATAACCCAGGGTAGGCTCCGTGGTCTTACTAGATCCTTTTTTTGATCTTCTTGTCGCATTTGGTATTTGCAGTTTCTATCTTTGACTTCACATCGTTAGTCAGTTGTGGTCAAAATGTCTACGAATAACGCTCATAACGAGGTCGAGAACCCGGCTGCAGCTTATGCCAATGGCAATGCTCATGGCCAGGATGTCGAAAAGCTTACACAAGGCATGACCAACGAAGAGAAGCAAAAGGCAGTTCACGCAGGTCGATTCGGCTATGGCCCTCTTGCACATCTGAAGACGAACGACTCTTCGCTCCTACCTGGTATGTAACTTCTCATCCCCAGGAGTATGCTCAATACTGATATTTTCGATAGCTTTCGGAGGTGAATTCCAACCTGGTCTCTACAAAGGTGTCGAAAACCGCAAATTCGCCAACCCAGCACCACTTGGCTTGTGTGCTTTCGCATTGACAACCTTTGTCTTGAGTTTGATCAATTGCGGAGCGCGAGATCTTACAGAACCAAACATTGTGGTTGCGCTGGCTTTCGGTTATGGTGGCCTGGTCCAACTCCTGGCCGGCATGTGGTATGTGATGAAGTTCCCTTTGAGTTCGATTGTGTCTAACGCGCATATTTAGGGAAATGGCTGTTGGTAACACTTTTGGTGCGACCGCATTGTCCTCATACGGAGGTTTCTGGCTCGCTTTCGCAATAGTCCTCACCCCTGGCGGATTCCAAATTGTTGCTCAGCTAGAGGCCGCAGACAATGGCGCTCCTACTGCGTTCCACAACTCGTTCTCCCTGTTCCTCTGGGTAAGCACAACTGAACCAATAGACAAGACTAATGGCAGGCTAACATCTAACAGGGCTGGTTCATCTTCACAACACTCCTCCTGCTCTGCACCTTGAAATCGACAGTCGCATTCTTCCTGCTGTTCTTCACGCTGGACTTAACTTTCCTGATGCTCGCCATTGCATACATGAAGCCGAATGCCGCAAATGCTCCAAACGTAGCTTTGACCAGGGCTGGTGGCGGTTTCGGTTTAGCTGCAGCTATACTGGCATGGTACAATGCACTCGCAGGTATTGCCGACACGTCCAACAGCTTCTTCATCATCCCAGTTGCGCACTTCCCATGGTCCGAGACTGGAAAGATGAAGAGGGGAAAGGCAACTCATATGGACTAGGAATCTATATTCCCGTGGGAGTAAGAGACCATTTAATAATATCAGAGATACCCTTTTTGGATTGATCGTTACAAGTCACTATCGCTGTTGGACGCTAGCTCGCTATCATTGTATAGAATCAGACATCCTTATCACTAAAAACCTTCGGCCTCTGCTGTCTGTCCTTCAGTTTATAAACACGAATTCCTGATGCCCTTCGTAAGTCCACTCGTGACATTATTCGGGGACAGTTGTTGTCCAAAACAACGTGGTGCTCTTGCCTCCAATCTTTGTACTTGCGATTGGTCGGTTTGGGGATTCCAGGTGACGTCAACCCCGTACGCAATACTCAATTTCTGTTGGTTCAAACAAGCTCGTTCATACAGGAAGGTACCCAGAGCACATACTACTAATGGTATAGGAGTTGGGTCATCATGCTCCATCAGATCCAAACGAAGGAAGAGTTTAGCTCTTTACGTCGGCACTATGGCAAAAGCTTCCCTCCGACAACCCACGACGATAAGCATCGTACCTGACAACCTTGAACAGATCTGACAAAAATCTGTCAAACAAGTTGTGATACTTCAATAAATTGACCGCCAGTCCTGCGGTCGCCATGATACTGCCACGTCTTTCTGTCATTGCCGCAGCAGTCTAGAGTGACAGGTTTTCAGCCATGGGATATTGCTAGGGTGGACCATGCTAAGCCATGGCTACGTGCGTCTATCAATTCAGGTCGTTCTGTGCTTCTAGGATTGGTCAGAAGTCATCTATCAAAATATCTTGACCTATCCTTGGTTGAGTATTGTCACGGCTACGAACAGTAAGCTGCTTCTGTTACTCTGGCAAAGTTCGTCGTAACACTCTACTTACGTGAACTACAAAAGAGCCAATATCTTTACAGACCGGTATTGGCTGCAAAGATGTGTGGCATCAGCTGCCTTGTCCACCTTGGCGAAGGCACCAAGCATTGCCAAGCACCAGACAGCAGCAGTCTATTGAAGCGTTTGGAAGCAAGCTTTGAAAACCTTCGGCATCGAGGTCCTGACTCAACAGGACATTGGATCAGCGCGGACGGCAAGGTTGCTCTGGGTCATGTCCGTCTCGAGATCAACGATCTTAGTCCGTCAGGATGTCAGCCTTTGCATTCCACAGACAACAAAGTGCACTCGGTCGTGAACGGAGAGATCTACGATTACGATGAGCACAGAAAGGACATGGAAGATAAGCTCAATTATCAATTCCAGGGCACTTCCGATTCCGAGCTCGTTCTGGCTTTATATCAATACTATGGCCTCTCGTTCTTGTCTAAAATTCGCGGAGAGTACTCAATCTGCCTATATGACCAGGAACGAGAGCTATTTTTGGCAATTCGCGATCGCTACGGTATAAAGCCTTTGTTCTGGACCATCAATGATGGTGAGCTGTTGGTCGCTGCTGAGATGAAGGCTTTCTTGCCCATGGGCTGGCAGCCCCAGTGGGATGTCAAAAGCATTGTCGGAGGCGACTTCCAGATAGCTAGCGCCACTATATTTAAGGGTGTGCACAAGGTTAGACCTGGTCATGTTCTGCTTTGCCGGTCTTTCGGCACTGTTCACGAACAACAGTACTGGGATTCTGAATATCCGGATAAGAACACCAAAGATCCGCGCACAGAGGCAGAAATGATACAAGGCGTTCGAGAGCGATTGCTTGACGCTATCAGAGCGAGACTGAAGGCTGACGTCAAGGTCGGTGTGTCGCTCAGTGGTGGCATTGACTCCAGCATCGTGGCTGGCATGGTGAATCATCTAATGCGCGAAGGTGCCAAAATTGGCTCCGAGGACGAGAACGAGCGTCTAAGCTGTTTTGGCATAGCATTCGATGAGGACAGTGGTTTTGATGAGTCTGTGATCGCTAATCGTACAGCTGATTTTCTTGGTGTCAAGTTCTACAAGAAACACATGAATGAGCAAGAGCTGGCCAACAGTTTTGAGGATGCAACTTGGCTCGACGAGCAGCCGAATCCCGACCTCAATTTCGTCGGCACATACTGTCTGTCAAAATTGTTCCGTGAAAAAGGCTTTAGGGTCAACATCAATGGTCAGGGGTCCGATGAAATCTTTGGTGGCTACAACATCTTCTTACCAGACTTTCTACGTGAGCCTGACAACAGCTTCTCAGGACCTACAGCATCGGATGAAGAGCGGATGGCAGCGAAGGCAGACGCAGAGCAGAAATTAAACGAAGTCTACGGAGGCAAGCTCGATCTTCACGGCGACTCCGTTGCACGTCGGCAGCTCAACAATACCCTAACACCAGCGCAAATGGCCGCAGCTTTTCCACCTCTGCCGTTCAAGGAGGACTTTCTACCTGCTAACAACAAGGTTGACACTTGTTTAACTTACGCAGAGGGTATAGACGGCATGATGCTCGAACGAGTAAATTCCAGATGGCATCCATTGCACACTGCCGAGTATATCTTTACCAAAGCACACCTGCAGAATCTACTTTTGTCCAATCTAGGCGACCGAGGTGAAATGGCCCACTCCATAGAAGGCCGAACGCCATTCCTCGATCACAAGCTCACAGAATACGTCAATAATCTGCCGCCAAGCATGAAGATTCGACGCAACGAGCAGGGCGAGTGGGTAGAAAAGTACGTGCTGCGCGAGGCTGGGAAGCCGTTCATTACAGACGAGATATACAAAAAGAAAA
This sequence comes from Pasadenomyces melaninifex, assembly GCA_022813495.1. Taxonomy (NCBI): domain Eukaryota; kingdom Fungi; phylum Ascomycota; class Dothideomycetes; genus Pasadenomyces; species Pasadenomyces melaninifex. The sequence continues at coordinate 60,003 of JAKLMI010000023.1, forward strand.
AGCACCCGTACAGTGCGCCAGTACAATATCCAAAGGACGGTCCGTTGCACAAGCTGTTGAAAGGACTAGTTACTGCAGAGAATATTGGGAAGCTAGGGTTTCTGAAAGTAGAAGGTCTGGTCGAGCTTGTTGACGAGGCATTTGAGACCAAGTTCATGCCAACGTTCAGACTGGTTATTTGTCTGGCACAATGGGTACTTCTGCAGCAGCGATTTGGTGTGGCCAAAGCTGTTAGCGAGCACGAAGCCATATGTGATGGTCTTCAAAAGACTCGAAGCTTGGAAGGGTCGAATCTGATGTTGGTAAGTGCGCGCAGAAGCATTGTGTCTTCGCCTGCTGACAATGAGATAGGGCTAGTATTCCAGCGACAAGACGGAGTCCAGAATTCACAGCTGCTGAAGGTCAGACAAAAAATTAGTTATGATATGTTTATTTTGAAGTTGAGCAAGCGCACTAATTGACGCCTCGACAGCCAACGAGGTTGGCGATGTTGCACGACTATCTAGATTTATGCATCAGATGGCATACGTATCTTTCAAAATTGGTCAATGATGACCTGCTTATCCAGTGCTGTAAACAGCAGAAAACATTATCTGTACGTGACAATCATTCTCCGTCAATACGCCTTACAGTCCGCTTTTTCACATTTGAGTGCTCCTGCACTGTAACGCCAGCGCCATGCTCATGTCAACAAAAGAGATATGTTTTCCTGTCCGTCTTCATGATCATTCACAATCTTTAACAAAAGAAAAAGCAGAAATTCAAAAATTATCTAGCGTCTCTTCTATCCTGCCGTTCGTGAGGCACGAAAGGGGTATTCTGCCATTGGGCGTTCTGTTGTGCTTCGCTGGTAACTTTGTTATCTTGTTGTTGGGGCCTCGAGCCAGGCATGATATTGAGCATGTCTCTAGTGATTGCGTGTGCAACGTAAGTTTGCAGCTCACGCTCTTCTTTCTCGTCTTCAGCGCGTAACCTTTGTTGGTCTGGTTTGGCCATGCCATCTCGACGTAGCTTTCTTATTTCGTACATCATCCATAACAGGCATTCTTCGGGACAGCGAGTTCGAGGCAGGCCATGTTGTGATGGATTTCGGACGTAGCGACGAGTGACGTCGGTAGCACCTTCGTTTGAGAAAGCAATGCAATAGGCGAATTTGCGGTTCCAGCCTAAGATGTGTCAGTAAACAATGTAAGGTCAGCAGGTATAGAAAGCTTACCTTCTGTGTAGACTCGTGGAGTATCCCACAGCTCCTCACATGGGTCGACGTGAACCCAGCGACGTTTGTGGTGGCTGTAGATCTCGATCCACACCGAGTCTTCGGAATTCCAGACCCAACGTACTCGAGCGCCAGCCGCACGACATAACATGCCGAAGCAGTTTGAGAACTCGCCTGCTCGACCACGCTTGGTCTTCAACAAAATCCAGACGTCCGAGTAGCGAGGGAAGCGCTCATAAGCGCCGCATCCAGGGTTCGAGCAGCGGAACAGCTCGACTCTGGTCGCACCATAAGCATTTTCTTCTTGAGTCGGAGCAACTGAACCTTGAGCAACGGTCGGACCACGACAAGCAGCACAAGTTGGATTGCAGACAAATTCGAAAAATTCGCGCTTGAACCATCTAGAACCCAGTCAGAAATGACCACACCACCAAATAAGAGAGAGCAACTTACCTAAGCAAAGAACGAATAACACAGTCTTGATAGCCCCATTCTTCTTTTACATTTTCGCCTATTGATGCAGCCATGCCCTTCATGATGTTATGTTCTTCCTCAGCCTCCGAATATATTCGGTCGATAGGTATGTGTGTTAAGGCTTCATCCAGCAGACCTGGATTCTCGTACTTGGTAGGAGTGACAGATAATGTTAAGAGAAGATTTCGAAATTTGAGCGAGGCAGCATCTTGTGGTGCACACGGTACGAGAGGGACATTGCGATGAGATGTATATGTAGGAGGGGTTCGTTGCTGAGATTCTGGACGTCGTTCATGCCGCCGCCTATGGTCCAGCACGGGCGCTGGCGATGTCTGTCGATATGGTGATTGCGTGGCTGGCCTTTGCGCCAAAGATGAAGACGATCGTGGTGGTCTTGATTGTTCTTCCAGCTCATTTAAACGTCGTGTTCGTAGCAGTTGTTCGAATTGCTTGGAGAGGTCGGTTGCGCTGAAATCAAATTGTTCGTCCAACGAGGTCGACTGCAGCTGATCGTTGGCCGCCATGGCTGTTGTTCTGCCAATGTGTTGTGTATGGTAAGCACAGATGCAAGATGATCGTCTAAGCTGCCACAGGAGACAGATGCGGCTCAAGTGTAGTGCTTCTGCAGCCGTCTGACGCTGGACCGAAAGTGTTACGCTGAATGTACTGCACAGCCGCAGTGATGGTCCTTCGCCACACTTAGGGCAGAAATCCCTCCTTCTAATCAGCCTCGAGGTGGAAAGTCAACTCAGCAAGCCCACGAGATCGATTATGTGCAGCGACACGGCGAAGGCGACAAGATGGTGGACGTCGTTCAGAGAGAAAGATTGCGTGTTGAATCGCAGTATGTTCGGCGATCAAGCTCATGAGATGGGTTTGCGTGTACACGTTCCGGCCATGGGCTTGCGAATACCCTCATGGCCCTTCTAGGCAAGCCCCAGAGCCCAAAAAAGTCAGCGCTACCTCATTGGCTGGTTCTCGATGAGAGCATGACGCAGCCTGGCCACTGATTCGCTAGACCTCCAAGATGGAGCTCCGCCGAGCCTTGAACGCGCGGACGTTGATCAAACTCTGCGCGTCTAGTGCTTGCAATTCGTATCTCAGCTCCACTGTTTCACCCTAATCAGCAGGCCAGCCGCAGAGCCTACAAGCTTGAACTACACAAAAGCACTGCTTGGAAAACATAAACCTCCTCCAGCATTGTTTCAGCCATCGAAGAGAACGTCTGTAATGCAATGTGATAGTGTTGTGTTTTCGGACTGCCAGTGTAGAGGTACTCGTTTCAATTTGATCTTACCTATGGGTACACCAAGCAAGTACTGCCAAGGCTATGTTTGCTCATAATAGTCATTTGCAACGTACGCAATCGTGTCCACGTATGCTCCCTTTCACCAATTCTTGTTACTGCGAAGATCGCTAGAAAACATATGTAATTCCCAGTATTCCTTTACCAAATACTCTTACCCACTTCGGTTGCATCGTTCGAGGTCCTATGCTGACAATAATCGCCATCAGGCTTGCGTGGAATGCCAAGTGCTGCTGACACCACAAATACTAGAGTATCTGGACTCATCATCATCAATCCTTTCGCTACAACCTTGGTGCGCGGTCAACCTGTCATGTAGCTTGTGGGACTATCGATAGACGAGAACACATGATCTGTTCCTCCAAGGACAGGCTCGATCTCGACATGCACATCATTTGTTGCTGTAACACTGCACACAACTCGGTGACAAGCAAGCAGATCGCGAATCGACAAGTCGTGCGTAAGCATATCGTTAATTGGTTATTATTCCCCTACTGCCCCCACAGATTCCAATGCTCCGTACTAGTAGGGAGTATTCATCCGCCGCACATGCCCTAGAAGTGATTAAGTTCAGTCATGACCACGACTCGAGGTTGAATATAATTCTGGAAAATGGGTTGCGTTATAGTCATGTGCAGCTTTTGAATTGTGGCATCAGGACGGGTTCCAGTTGTCCTGAGTGAAACGAATAGTTGTGCCCTGAAAATACCCTGATGGGAAGACACAACATCAGATAGCTCAGTCAATCACTTTTGGAACGTCAGAAACATGCCTTTATGGCTGCTTCTTACAGCTGTTGGACGTGTCATTGACGGGACGGGCCATGCTGATGCTGTTCCATGATATCAGATGTTCATGATGTTACCTGAAAGTAGCCGCGTTGAAACAGTCATTATTGAGACGAGTTAGGCGTGCAAAGCCTGAGACTCAGCCAGTAGTAGCCTTTGTTCACGCCTGTAAATCTGAGGCTTCAGACCGAACATGGTTGCCCTGCCATAGCTGCATTCCCAGACGCAGGCGCTTTTCAAAACCGGCCACCCATTGATCGCCTGCTGGCAGAATTCCAGCCCCAATAGTTCTGTACATCTGGATGTGAAGGAGAGATGAAGAGCCATTTAGTTGATACAAAATTTGGTACCTCACCGCATCAACCTAGCAGCTTTGAATCTGCTTACTTTCCTTGGTTCCCCTGTCCTTTCGTCCACGATTTCAGGTGGCACTATTTCTTCCCGTTCTTCGACATAGCCACCTTGTTCGTGAATCATTCTGTTTCTGATTCTATGATGCTCAAGCGCAATCTGCCGCTTCTGGAGCTCTTCATCGAAATCGTCTGGATCAGGCGGTTCATTTGTACTTATCGCAGGTCTTTCCACTAACTTGTCTGCAATCGTCTTGCCTGAGGGCCCGAGGTCTGGCTGGGGTTTTGGCTGGCTCTGGAAGGAAGGAGGGAAAGCGGGTGTTTCTGTTGTTGTTGTAATCCGATCAGCTCTGAAACGAGAAGTTCTGGTTGAGGTAGGTTTAGCTGATGCCAGAGGTTCCGATGGGCTTCGTTCGATAATGTCGTTATTCGTTGGTACTGCTTGAGACGGGCTAGGTTTTGTCTCGTTTGCTATGTCTAGTTCGGATGCAAATTTCACTGACTTCTTTGGCTTCGACTTTGATTCCTTTTTGTTAAGCGCTTCGGCCGTTCTGTTGGCTTCTTCACGTGCAATAGCTGCTTGCCTCGCAGCTTCCTTCGCGGGTACTTTGACCGCCTCCTGCTGAAGCTTCTGTCGCATGCTCGGTGGTATGCTAGTAAGGAATGTCTCCAGTTCAGCTGGTGCCAGCACTTCGATTTGTTCTTTGACCTGCTGTGGCAAATCAGGTTGAGGGCCCAGGTTTTCCATACGAACTGCTTGTTTCTGGAGCTCTTCGATCTGTTTTTGCCGTTGTCGCCTATCTGAAATCCGCGTGCTTCGCCCGGAGTCGTCTTCTTCGTCGGTGGAAACATCCTCGTCGTCATCATCAACATCATCGTCATCCCAGGAGTCGTAGTCGCCATCCTCGATAGTATCGCGACTGACTGCAGACATGTTGTCATCCTCGTCTGTGCCAGTTCTACTGCCCTCGGCCAATTCGAGCTCCGCAACTATATTGCCAATTTCCTGCAGACCACCATATTGAAGCATTTCTTGGCGTAACAGGGCTTCTTCTTCGGTGTCGTTCGGATTGGACAAAGCTGAGAGCGTATCTGAGATTATGTCTACATCTGAGTCAGCATCATCTTTTCCAGGACTGATCTCAATTTCTGCGACTCGTGCTGAATTTTCAGGTTCGAGAGGTGCGACCTTCGGCACAAGCTCACTCTGCTTACTAGCCTTATGCCCTGAATCAATTCCAGCTTGGTCAAGCACGTTCAGAACCGTTGAAGCTGATTTCCCATGGGGCTGTGTGTTACTAGACAGCACGTTCCCATCATCATCTAGTGTTTCTGTGATCTCAAATACTGGCAGTTCAGACTCATCCTTGAACGAGGGTCGTTGATTTTGTCCTAGTATTGTCCCTTGCTCTGTGTCAGATGCCTCGATTTGCTTCTGAAGAGTATCAATGTTTGTGGCTACCCATTCGCCACGTTTCTTCAGCAGGTGTATGATCTGATCAGGCTGACGAATCTGGCCTGGTTTAGGCTCAATTAGCTCTTTGATTTCCTTGTTATCTACTTTGTCAGGTGCAAAAGCACGTGCTGCGTTCAAGATGTCATCGCGTGTAGCATCATTGTCCAAACCTGAAAATTCGTCTACAAGGCCTTGGTAATCTATTTCGAGGCTCTGCCAGTGCCTGAGCGCGTTACGAAGATTGCTCAGGACAACTTCTGGCTCTGCCTGCTTCGCAACAGCCATTAGTGGTTGGACCCAGCTGTGGTGTCCAACTCAGAATGCTGATGTGGTGCACAGGAGGAAAGAAAAAAGACGAACGCGGGTTTGATACAGCAAAATGACAAGCACGAAATCACGTGACTTATGCCTAGCATTGGTGAAGACTGTAGGCACAATTCGTGCAATCTGTCGAATGAGACAGGTAAACTGAGCTTATTGACCACTACTTCGTCTTCTGACGAGGGATCTTGGTTGTCTTCTTTAACAGCTTGCGATGACCCACATCCGTTTTCTGAGCAGCGGGCGACTTTGCAGCTGTTACTCCGCTGGTGCCAGGACGTCCATTGCTGGCATCCTGTCTTGAGATAAAAATCCCACCCAGGCTAGGCTCTGAACGAGCTTGGGACCTCGAACGACTCTCGACTTCTTGTTCTTCTTCTTCATCTTCTTCCTCCTCCACCTCAGAGCTGCTGCCATCGTATGAGCTACTTCGGTCCTGCTCTTCGACATCGTTGCTGCCACCGTCACTTTCGATCGAACGGGACTCGCTATCTGTGTCTGCTTCGATGTCGCTTCCTGTTTCAGGAAGAATGGCAGAATCTTCTGCGTCTTCAACAAGCAGTCTCTTTCTTTTTCCAGACTTTACAGTGTCGTCGGCTTTCTGTTTGCCATTGTTGGCTTTCACCTCAGGCTTTTCTTCGTCCGCATCTGACGTTCTTCTAGCCGTTCGTGACCCGATACCTGCCAGACGAGGTTTCGGTATTGGAATTAGAGTGTTGCCAGTAGACTTGGCGCCCTTCTCCCAGAACCTCGCCTGCACTTCCTTGGGATAATTGTAATTATACAACAATTCCTCCCCAGCTGACACTGCTCGTTTAGTATAAAACATAACTCTCGTTACGCTGTTAGCAATGAGTTTATGTGCGATAATGTTGATGTATTTGTTGTTTGTAGAGTTATTCATAAACCGTGTTTTGTTCGCAAACATAGATCCATCCAGGCTCTGCTGCGTATTGAAATCAAAGAGGTATTCCTGGCCGACATTGTGATATACAATGCCTCGTCTCTTCCCTTCCTCGTCAGATACGATTTCTCCTTTATACTCTCCAACGAACGTCCATTTAGGAATATCTGCTCCTGCAAATAATCCCCAACCTTGGACATCTGATTCAGCTTTGACTGTTCGTGCAGGTATACCAAGCTGCAGTCTGTTGTTCTTACAGCATTTCTTTGCTTCCCTGACCTTGACGTTATATTTATTGCTCGGATCGAGAACTTCTAGCACGCCACATTGACACAGCCAGGGGTCACATTCTCGGTTTTGTGCCCAACAGGCACATCTGTTGTCGCGGAAACAAGCACCATCACAAGTGCACCCTCTGAAGCGACGCCCACAATTCTGTGCACAACCACAAAACCTTTCACAATGTACTTTGGAAGCTGCACAAGAACAATTATTGTTGCCCTTGCACGGTCCTTCGTGAGAGCATGGAAAGATCGGCGGTCGTTTGTCGAGAAAATTTGCAAGACGAGTATCGTAATCCTTCGCTCGCTCTTTGCGTTGAGGTACCTCTTTTTGTGGCGGATAGACTTGATACACTGCTAGCATCAGTCTGAAAGCCATTCCACAAGAATTTTCCAGTCGTTTGGCGATCAAGCATGGCAGATCTAGTCGATTTCTATAAAGGTCCATTGTGCGTCGCAAGACCTTAATTTGCCGTTCGTCATGTACACTCAAAATTGCTTCATTGGCAGCTAGTGCCGCCACTAATCCCGTACGATTAGCCTTATATTTGTAACAAGAGGTACTGCACGGCTCCTTCATCTTCAGATCACCAGGATTTGACGAATTAAATCCTTTCTCGTTAGCAGACCCCGCCCATTCGTGATTTTCGTTGATACCTATAATATCACGCAATTTCATGGTGCTGTAAAGCTCATGATGACAGTACACGCCGCAGATATGTTGCTCAGCACGTGGACGAGGATCCGTAAGAACTTGCTGACGTCTGTTGTGTTGTTCTTCGGCGTCATCTATCAACACCCTCTCTTTCAAGGCGCTGGGGAAAGTGTCATCGTAAGAGCCATGCACGAGACAATTGTGGAGAAGGCATATGGCACACAGAGATCGTTCGAATTGAGGTCGATCGTCTGCTATAGAGTCCTTTGTCAAAGATTGCGGATTAGATCGCCGGCTGTCAACAAAGTGCCACATAGTGAGTCCTGTTTGGCTCATTGCCATAGATAGCCATCTCAGCTTCGCAAGCTGCACTGTATCGAGCGTCACATCTGAGCCTAATGCCTGAGATTGGTCGTACTTGAGCTCACATGTCTTGCATTTCTCACTGTAGACTTCAGCAAATTTCCTGATTTGGTCATGGTCAATGTTTAAGGTGCTGATCAACTGCTGAAACGCTACATGCCAACGGTTCGCCTTCTCCAAGCACTTTCTTTGCTTCTCAAATTCAGAACTGACCTTTTCCGACTGGCCATCCCAGTTTCGATATGCTGTAGCAAGATCCTCACGTCGCTGCAGCTCTATCTCATTGTCTGACAATTCTTCCTCGTCTGGAAAGTAAGGTATAGCTTGTAAGGTGTGTACATTCCGTGCAAGGATAGACGGACCCAAAGTACCATAGCTGCGATACTTAGGAAGCATCGGTAAGCTACGATCAGTGTCAAGATATTGAAAAGATAACTTCGTTGACTTCCAGGAAGAACCTTGAGTCTTCATTTGCACAGTGATATGACCGTCTGCTTTCGGGACGGCGCCGTTGGTATCTAAGCTTGCCAAATACTTCCGCCAGGGGTTTACTCGGGTCTTGCAGGGCGAGCCAGCGTCTGTAGCCCGTGCAGACGCAACAAATCGTTGAAGCTCGCCTTGTAGCCAGTACTCGCGTGCTTTGTCCAGATTCTCTTTAGTTCTAGACACGAGGTTTAGTACATCCTGAAATGATTCAGGGTTCAGATGAGAGACCGGCACGTCAGCCTGCACTTTTAGCTGTGAAGGCATACATTCAGATGCGGTACTCAGAACAGCCGACTGATCCGTCTCGTTGTTTACTTTAGCTGCAGAATGTAGGAACTCTTTAAATTTCTCTTCGGCCTTCAGGAGTTGTTGCGTTACTATCGGCGATTCAAATCTGTGATCAGACTTGATATAGTCAGGGAGGTCGGATTGTTGAGCTTCCAAATAAGTGCAATCCAGACCTATGAGGCAGTGGTTGCAAGGCTGTTCACCATCGCACCCGTTGTTGGTGGATTTGCATTCATCACAGGCCTGGATGCTCCTGGAGGTATTCTCCGGAGATGATGACTTAAGTCTGCTTGGTATTTGTTGGGCTCGAATCCTCTGACCATGTTGTGGATTCAGCGGTGGTTGTGATACTGATAGCTGCTGCTTAGTTGTAGCATGTGATTGAGAGTGTATGTGCTTCGTTGTATAGCCAGAATTGCTCGGAATGTTCTGCACCTCTGTGGTCAGACGCCCAACTGCATTGTCTGGTTCTTCGTCATCTGAGATCTCGTGAATGCTGGGTGCACGGTTTCGGTTCCTTTTCGCAAAATGCGTGACAGGTGCCACATGCGTTCGGATCTCTTCCTCGTCTCTGGAATCAGTCAGGTCGATGGGCTGAGTGCTTGGGTGCTTGATCACGACATTATTGCCGTTGTCGCCGGTGTCGTCGATCGTCAAGTCGATGACATACTTCGGTGCTGCTTTAGTGCTTTTGTTGATTGATCGGTTCATGGCAGACAACAAAATTTACGGAGAAATAAAAACTTTAGGTTATTCATAGGGAACTTGAATACCAACCACTCACGGACATCAATCCAGCAACGATGAACGCCACCAGCCCTGCTTACAACACGAGCCGTGCTCCGTACATGAATTAGCAATTAGCTTGTCTGAACTCTAGCAAAGCAAAAACGACTCGAGGAAATGCTAATCTATTCCACTGAACGTATGCTGATTGTGACGACATAGAGTCCTCATTGGAGTGAAGAAGAGGTAAGAATCGACAACGCAAGACCTGAGTTGATGCGATTCGCACCTGCCATTTTGTCTGAAGCCTTTGAAGAGGTAAAGAGAGTACTAATCGACGCGTCCTGAGATCGCGCTACTGTGCTCCACTTCTGCAAAACTGCCCGTGTGCCCACTATCAGCAATACTCCCGTCAAAAGCTATACGCTTTCTTTCCAAAAGGGACCTTCTTGGTGTTCTGACTCAACCCTCCTGTCACCATGGTCCTCTCTATCGAGGATCTTGTTCACGAATGTCGGCGACGCTGGAGGGACAAATGAATATCGTGGCAATCCTCCCTGTTACAGCTCTTGCTTGCATTGGAAAACTTCTGCTTGTGGGTAGGGGCAGACTGTTGACAATATACGACATACCATCAGGCACTGTCATAGCGGAAGAGATTGTTAAAACTTTACAGACCATACATGGCGTGGTTTTGATCGGCAGTTCCAACGATGGCAGATATGTACGACATAGTGTGTTAGTGTATGGTGGCCGTAAGGTAGTTTTGACATCACTGTCGCTATCCCGTGAGAATGATCAGCTCGTGGCGCATCTATGCATTGAATCATATACATGCTTAGCAGACTGGATCCTGATTGCCAAGCAAGGGCTGTCATCTACATGTGGATTTCTGCTAACTTCCTATAATTCACTGATAGAGGTAGGGCCCAGTCAAGCAGCTGAAAAGCTTGAGACCAGCGTAATTAATTCAAGCCTATGTACGTTCCTATACAGCGGTGATTTCGTTCAAATCAGCGAGGATGATTTTATCATCTGCTCGGGGACTGCCTTCGGAGAGGTTCTGACATGGATGCTGAGGCGTCACCATCGTGATGGAGAGTGGCAGGCATATCCTTGGCGTGAGTATCAAGGTCACAACGGCTCGATTTTTGGTATCAGCATATCGGCAACATTCGAAATAGATGGTATACATCGACGAGTCGTGGCAAGTTGTAGCGATGACAGAACAATTCGTGTCTGGAATCTATCAGAAATTGAGGACGCAGACACGTCGCGATATATTGCCAATCCTGCACAAGACCCCAAGTCATATACCGTCAGCAAAGATAGCCTGGCTGTGACTTGGGCGCATCTCTCGAGGATCTGGCATGTAGACTTTTGTGGTCTGCAAGCATCAACAGAAGCTAGCCTTCCACTGGTCTCGACTGGAGAAGACGGCCAGACTCAAATCTGGTCTATGGACGTTGCTAAATTGTTTCGAAGTTCTAAGAGTCCTGCGAATGGAATCTGTTTTCTTCGTGCAGACCGATTTCATACAGGTAAAAATATCTGGGCACGATGTTATTCAATTGACGACCTTGTTTGCGACTTTTATAGTGGTGGTGCTGACGGCCAGATCGTTCGGCGATTCTATGAAAAGAACATGGCTTTCACCGCGCCCTTTCACGACACCACTATCAAGTTCAAAGCAGATCAACTACAATCCAAGTACAATCCATCATGTCCAAATCCTCGGGAAGCCATGTCACTAGGCTTGAAAAGTTATGTTCTCTTCAACACGAACGAGCTTTTAGCGACTACCAATACAGGCTTGATAGTGCATGCTGTTCTTGACTCAGCAGAACCTACAGCGAACGTTGTAGCGCAGAGTTTGAATGGCACATCTTACATTCTGGCACCACAAGGCATTGAGAACCATGGCTTCTTTGCAGCACCTGACACAAGAGAACTCTTCGCTATCAACATTGATAATTTCGAAATCATCAACATTTGTTCCCTGGGAACAGCTAAAATTTCTAGCATCAATGTTGCATGGTTTGGTGAAAACAATGATCTACAGGGTGGCAATGCACTATTAGCGATTTCATATCATGGTACAGAGCGATTGCAGCTCTGTTGGTTGAAAATCAGACAAAATTTCGTACAGCACATCTCAAGCACGTATATTGGCTTGCCAGATACTTTCGAAGTTTGCAGTGTATGTTACGTGTCCCAATGCGCTGTCTTACTCTGCGGATCTAGAGCAGGTGCTGTCACAGCGTACGCAAATATAGGCGCGAGTGATGCCACGAGTCCCATTTTCTCATGCCGCCGCAGTACTCATGACAAGGACACTGTTACTTCCATCACTGCTTTGGATGCATGCGGTCATTTCCTTACCACTGGACGAGACGGGCGCTATAACGTCCTAAAGGTCAGTGTGAGCCAGGGTGAGATCGCGTTAGAGCTTGTCCATCGGTCAAGCCTTCCTTTCGGGCCCAACATTGAAGGCGCTAGGATTGTTCAATATGCGGATCAAAGCACGAATCTGCTATTCTATGGATTTCGGTCAAAGGACTTCGTTGTCTGGAATGAAACTCTGCATACGGAAGTTCTGGCAATCGATTGTGGTGGCGCACATAGGAGCTGGGCGTTCTGGCAGACTGAACTTGAAGGCCTCGACATGGCTTTTGCATGGACACAAGCAGGCACTTTCCACTATCATCGACAAGATCGTCCACAGCATCAAATCATCCAAGCAGGTGGTCATGGACGTGAGATCAAAGCAGTCGCAATGCATCAACTCGAGGAGCATAAATGGCTGATAGCAACAGGATCCGAGGACACTGACATTCGCCTATTCATATACGACCCAAGTATAACTGGATCGAGTTGTCTGCGGTGCATCTCGATCTTACGCAAGCACACTACCGGAATCCAGGGACTCCAATTTTCTGACGATGGCAAGATCCTGATAAGTTCAGGTGGTATAGAAGAGATGTATGCTTGGCACTTGACCACAGTACCTCTTCTCACTCAAGGCGTTGTCTTCGCGGCATCTCTACCACGAGCAGATAACTTGTCAGATGCCAGAATAATGAGCTTCAGTCTGATGCATTCCACTAGCAACGATTCACAATGTTCTACCTTTCTGATCGCTGCTGCATTTTCAAATGGGTCAGCAAAGCTGATCTCGTACACTTCTCGTGGCGAGACTGGAGAATTCTCTGTCCTTACGGAAACAAAATACGGTAGTATTTGTCTTACGCAGGCGTGCTTTCTGCCAGAACCTGTAGCCTCGTCATCCGGCCTACCAAGCACGCTTTTTGCAGCGACCAACGGCAATATCATGACACAACGCTATCTCCGGGGAAGTGTCAATCAGAGCACTGACACAATACCAACAGTATCTCGACAGCACCGCATACACCAGAGCAGTATTACAACAGTTCAAGTGGTGAGTCTATCAGCGAAATACGATCTTTTCATCACAGGAAGCGATGATGGTGCGTTAGCCTTCACGTTGTCCCTCCCCACAGGTCATGTGGGTGACTCTAGGTCATCAGCTCGGACACTCATCATACCTGAAGCTCATGCGGCAGCACTGACTGCTCTTGTCGTTATTGAGCCATTGTCTGAGGGCGAGGATCTAGAGAATCTGAAGAGTCTGATTGTTGTGACAGCAGGAAACGACCAGCGATTGCAGTTGTGGGAATTGCAGGTAACACTGTCTGCCTTATCTGGTGATCTATTGGCTGCTGATTTCGCCAATGTCTTGTCCATGCGGAGAGGTCAAGAACGCTACACCAACGTTGCTGATGTCAGTGATATGGTGCTCGTACCGTCCACAAAGTCGAGTAGGAGCATAAATGTCCTTGTAGCTGGCATAGGTATAGAGGTGGTAGAGGTGGATTTATCACTATGATAGTCCAGTCCTTTCTAATGGATGGAAGTTGCCGTTTCCATCTTTACAGTCACGAAGGTCTGTCGCTGGTCGTTGCTTGGCACCCTAAACAACTAGGCGTCGATGAGCTGAACGTTTTTGCTATTGCACAGTAGTAATGCCTGTCATGTGGGTTACAGTGTTTCGAAGAGAGCATTGATCGAATGCGAGGTGTGATAGGGCGCAAATGTGATAGTTGCGTCCACGAGTACTGAGGTGGTAGAGACAGTCACAACGCTGCCATTAAATTTACAGAAAATATAATACTGACTAGATCTCGACAAGCGGCTGCGCCTTTTCGAATTTACGTCTGGTCACAAGATATTGCTTGTCCTAAAAGCAATCATAGGATGAAGTGTTTATGACACAAAGTGGCAATTACGACCAATACTCCAGTGCACTCTCATTCCGCATGCACATTGCATCAAGTCTGCATAGGGGTAGGTGCATTGAAGGGACTGCTCTGTGGACCACCTCCGACCCCAGGTGTACCAGGTCCAGTCTGATTCTGTGGCACACCTACCTGACCTTGGGCATTATTTACGTTCGTAGAAACACTGCCACTCCTCTGATCTCGAGCTGGAGTTACTGAACTTCTGCCTGTCGCTCCATTCATCGCTGAGTGCTGGCTGTGCTGACTAACAGGTCTAGCAATATTCATGACAGGAGATGCTGTCATCCCTATAGGGCTAGGACCAGGACCATATATGCCTCGCGCTGCATTCTGGGCTTGTTGCTGTAGGCGAATGCGTTCATGATATTGCTGAGCCGTGGCATAGTTCATCTGCGGATGACCCATGGCTGTTTGTGCATTCATGTTCGAGTTGACATTCATGGCGTTGCGATTTTGTGCTGCAGCATATGCACTGGAGTTAGCTGCACCAATGGCAGCATTCAGTGCAGCCTGATTAACTTTTGGTTGAGCACCAGCCGCGCCTGCTGCAGCGGCTGTCGCCTGCTTCTGCCACTGCAAGAGTTGCCGAGTCGCGATATTGGAAATCTCTTCATCTGACATGGTAGGATTTTGCTCTTTGATCGTAGCGAATAATTGGTTGATTTTTGGCATCGAACCACTGGAAAAACTTTGTGGCATGCTGCTCGATGGGCCACGTGCTGCTGGTGGCGATGCTTGGTTGTTAGCCTGAGAAAGAGGATTGAGGTGTGGATTATTGATCGCAGAATTAATCGCTGGTGAGGCTTGTGCAATATTCGGTGAGGAATGTGCACCGTTCTGTCGGGCGATCTGTGCCTGCCGCAAGAGCTCTTGTTGCATTTTGGCTTGCTGAGGCGATAAAGCGACACCTTGGCCCATAGCAGGCCCTTGTTGAGGCAAACCTTTGGGCCCGATCATTCCATTTGGCACGCCAGTCATACCACCGCCGGACATACCCATCATACTGGGATGGGGCCGAGGATGACCATTTACGTTTTGTACTTGCCCATTTGGCATTCCTGGAACAGGCATGCCATTCGGTCCAGAAACACGCATCTGGCTTCCAGCATTCGGTGGGATCGGCAAGCCATTAGCCTGGTTTGGCTGTCCAGCGCGTTGCTGCTGCACGACAGCACGTTGATGAGCTATCAATTGCTGTTTGTACATCTCTTGCTGTTTAGCCATCTTCTGTTCTCTTTCAAACTTGAGTTGCGACCATTCTGCTGGTGTCTTGAAACCGGGCCTAGGTGCATGGATGTCATTAGACTTTCGCATAGCAGCCAAGTCAGCCGATTGCATCTGTTTCTGACGGATCGCTTCACGCTTCTTGGCAAGCTTACGCATCGCATCAAGCATGAACAAGTGCCTGCGATTGTGCTTGCGCTCCACTCGAACTGGTAGCGTGGTCTTGCGTCGATTGCTTAGAACCTGATTGTTTCGTCTTTCGTGCTCTTCCCATTGAGCTTGGACATTTCGTTGAGCAGTCTCTATACGGTTTGAGTATGTCTTGAAGTAAGGCGTCTTGGCCATGTCGGCAGGCATGCCTTCGAGACCTATCCATCGTTCGAAGCATTCCCAGGCAGTCCTTCGCTCTTGTCCGGATGTATATAGCGTTGGTGGAGTCATCAGCTCGGAGATCAGGGTCCAGTTGAACGAGTATTCACGTGCCTGTCGCCGAACCTCGTCGTCCTCTGCTGCCAACCATTGCGAGGAGCCCCTTGCTTCGAAGAAAGCTTGCGAAGGCATCGGATGCTCCGCTGGTGGCCGGAAGGCGTGCCCAGGATGTATCCTATCCCGAATGTGCTTGTTCTCAGGCATGAAGAGAGCCACTCCTGTTGAGCGTGGGGCAAGAGCTTGTCGCTTGGCGGGAGGTGAATCATCCACGTTGTAATCATATCTGCTGCGTTTAAGTGGTGGCGTGTACTCTTTCACTTGGAGTTTCTCCGTAGTATATCTCGAAACAGCAACGATATCGGTCCTCCATTTCGCATCGAGCTTTTCGCCTAAATTCGACTTCGCAAGGTCAGGCTCTATTTTTGCAGGTTGGTATAGCGGTAGCTCATTCAACAATTTATCAAAGGCTGGAGTCTTCTCGGTAGCGAAGGTAAAATCCGACGCGCCAAGCGAGAATATAGTAGCTGGGGCAGCGGAACTGAGGACGTCTCTGGGATCAGGCAGATCTTCGCTTACGGAGTCGTCCTCATCATTCGGCTCAAGATCGGGTGGTGATGACACCATTTGGTCGAGCGTCTCGGCTGTCGGGATTTGTGACGATGCAGTCTCAGGAGTTCGCACGACGACCTGGAGGGCCTTTCGTTCTACTGACCCTGCTGACACCCATTCTGCGCAAGCTTCAGCGATAGCTCGAGCAGCTGCAAGCTTCCAGCGTCGTTCTTCTCGAAAGTCAGTACGCATCCATTTGGCGTGATCAAGTAAAAAGTCCCAATGTGAGGTTGGGCGCACAGGCTCTTCTGCACGCTTCCTTTGTCTCAGGCTCCATTTGTCCAGATTTTGCAGTTGATAGAGCCGTTTGAGTACGCGACAATGTGCCTGATACTGATAGTCGACCAGATGATCAGATGTTGAGATGGTCTTGTGCGAATGTTGAAGTAGATAAGTTAATGAACCTGAGCGACTCTGCGAATGGGCTTTGTTTTCGAACAGTGTATACATGTAGTCTCGCTCTGCTCCTTTGACAAGGTATTTAGGCGATTGATCAGGGCCTATCAGCTCATTGTTAGCATTTTCAGTGCTAGCCTTTGAGGTCTTTGCAAAAACCACAGTCGAAAGTCTGCTTCGCTCTCTCTCTTTTCGCTCCTTGTCAGCCATACGTACAGACGCGGGCGACTCAAGGTTAGGCGATGCTGGTCGTGGAGTTTCGCCCAATATCTCAGCTACGGACTTCTTCTGAAGTGCGCCTGACTGTATGCGTGTTGCTCTTCGAGACGGGTCAATAGCTGGTGTGGCGACAGGTGTTTCTCTTATCGGACTCTGTACGAGAGCAATAGGATTTTCAAGCTTTGTCCCCGCTTCGGCGTCGAAATAGGAATCTAATCCATTAGATGGTGCATCAGGTGCAGGCGTTCTCGAACTTTGAGTCGGTTCATCTTCTGGAGGGTGCTTCGAGAGCTGAATTGGCGAGTCGAAAGCCGTTGTGGGATCAACATCGATCATGTCCACATCGATTGAGGATATCGACATCTTGTGGGGGACAGGAACGGTGAGGACTGGTGTCTCGGGCTCTTCGAAGGAGTTTGGTGGCTTCATTCCTAGAAGTTCCAGTGTTGGCTCATGGTCATCACCCGGGCTTGTAGTAGGGGATGCAGCCTCCGGACCAGGCGTGTGGGATGTCGGCCGTCCTCTTGACGATGTGGGCGATGACTGCGCATCTTGGTTATCGCCTGGGGGCTCGACGATGGGGGCAGTTCTGCTTAGCTTCGTTCCAGGTGAGGTTGGTTTATGAGAATCATGTTTCTCAACCAGAGCATTGACTTTGGCTGCAGAGTGCGAGTCTATACCAGCAATCGATGCTGCAGCCGCCGTTGTAGGCGCGTCAGCAGAGTGCGGTTGCGTATTGGCAGATGTAGCACTTGGGCGTTGCTCGACAGGATCTCGGGGTGAACGTGGACGACTAGATGGCGACAGTGGTGGACGTTTTGGGTGTTGCCCTTCTATCACTGCATCGTTGGGCGAGGCAGATCCTCTGCTCCGTGCCTTCGAGGGAACTGGGGTCTGTCCGGGCGTGCTGCGTCGACTTATTCCTGCTCGAGCAGGTAGTGACGTCTCGTTGAATACTCGATCTCTGTAGAAGCAATAGTATAAGCAACAATCAGACACGCAGCGGACTTCAAATCAAACATGTGGTGACTCAGGATATGTGTATGGATTGAACCTTACAGTTGGAGGTCATTTTCGTGTTGGAAAGCCTTTAGCTGCGACAGGTATGCATCGCTACTAAGTCGACTGCCATTTCGGCCATCAAAGGTTGTAACCTCGAACAGCTGATTCAATTTTCGCTTTCTGGATCTCAACAGCTTCCTAGAGCGCGTCGCATCGTAATTAGCTTGTGCTTTCATGATAACCAAGCGATAATCACGTCTAGTTGAGGCCAACTCACTGGGCATCTGCTCGGAGTTCATCGAGTCGCTCAACCACTTCGAGCATGGAGCCGACAGCGACGACACGACATGGATTGACGACTCAGAATTCTCTGGTTACTACCTCGACGTGATAGGAAGCCAACGAGTCGCTCGAACGTGATAATATCAACGCGTCGAGGTAGATTTGCTTGAATGAAATGTGAATAGTCGTCGCGTTCGTAAGTGTCAAGAAGGACTTTAGTAACAGTGAATAGGCACAATAGCCACCAAACGTCCCGCATATCCCTTAACTTCATCATTGGCACCTCCAAATAACTAGCCTAACCTACCTAGGTACTTAGCTAGCGACACTCCACCACCTTTTCTTATCCCAAATGGAATTTTTGAGGAACTTTATCGCTGGGTTTTTTTGATGGTTGCTAGTAACGCCTGGTTACGATCTTGTTAACAGGATACGCTCGAGGTTCTCAGCGACACGAATCAATTAGCAGTATCATGTACCATTCTTGATCGTTACTATACTAAGAGATCGATCTGTCATGGCTAAAAGAAAACGAGATGCTATCATTGATGGAAAAGCGCAAGCTCACCCAGCTCGTAAGGCTCAACAATTGACGAACGGTCACGCTTCGTCGATGCCTAAATCTGGGCAACAGAAAACTATCACAGCATCGAGGAAGCACGTACGCGCTGACACAGCGACTGGACCAAAACCAAGCAAAATCTCGAAAACGGAAAATCATGTAGACGTTAAGACAGAGCTGCCCTCAATACAGATCATAACTGGTTCCTATGAGCGCACCTTACACGGATTCACGACGAGACTAACCCTTGCTGGAGAGAATCTGCAGGCACAATTTGCTGATTCATTTCTATTCAATGCTCACCAGTCAGCTGTGAAATGTCTTGCGCTCTCACCTATGCCAGAAACTGCCGATGAAGGTGTTTATTTGGCCACTGGTGGTTCTGATGAACGAATCAACATCTACTCGATTTCGCCGGCACCAGTACCTGATGCAGACAGTAAAGGCAGGAAGCTGCCTTCGATGCCAACCCTTGGCCCCAACCAGATCAGTGAGAACCCAATGAACAGAGAATTGGGAACGTTGGTACATCATGCTTCGGGCATCACATCTTTGCATTTCTCTTCTCGATCCAAGCTGTTGTCCGCGAGTGAGGATAACACGATCTCAGTAACACGCTTGCGAGACTTAGAGGTAGTTTCAACAGTGAAAGCTCCGATACCGAAAGCGTCTGGCCAAGCTTCCGGAGATAGCGCAAGTGCTGGAACTGTCCCAGCTGGCGTCAACGATTTCGCAATACATCCCAGCATGAAGCTTATGGTTAGTGTTGGGCGTGGAGAAAGATGTATGCGCCTTTGGAATCTCGTGACAGGGAAGAAAGCTGGAGTTCTAAACTTCCAGCGCAAGGTGCTAGATTCTGTCAAGGAAGGAAAGTATAGTCATGGTGAAGGTCGGAAGATTAGGTGGAACCGAAGTGGCGATGAATTTGCTGTCACATTCGAGCGTGGCGTGGTGGTCTTTGGCCAAGATGTGCAGCCAAAATGTGCACTAATGCCACGCAAATTGACCAAAATCCATCAAGTGGCATATTTTGGTGTTTCAGGAGGCCAAGAGTATCTTGCAGTATCGACAGATAGTGGTGAAATACTGTTCTTCGATACGACCATCTCAGGCGTGGAGGGTTCAGAGCTGCCGGTATTGCAACCTGTCTCGTATACCGGTGGCACTAAGCATTCGATCAAAACCCGTATCAAGGACTTTCAGATAATGGATCTGACAACCCACGGTCTTCCAGGTCGTTTGATTGTGGCTGGGTCTAGTAATGGCGATGTCCGACTGATCACGGTCACAGAGGAGGAATTACGACAACCAAGCTCCGAAGACGGTTTCATTGGGAGCGTGTCGTCTGATGTTCATCAGACTGGGAATCGAATTACCTGTCTTGTGGCATTTGTCATGTTACCTGCTCACGATGTTGGTGCTGGGTTGTCCGAATCTGAAGGTGCTTCGGGGTCTGGACCCGAGACCGACAGTGAGGACGATTGACAAGCAAATCTTATATTAGGCACGTCTTTCCTCGACCCCGGGAGCCGCCTGACCTAAGACGGTAAATGGGGCATTTATCACTTTGCAGACCTTTATTTCGTCTCCGGTTGCTGTTTTCGTGGATGCATTGCACAGTAATTATCGAGAAAGCCGGAAGATACTTGAGCAGCTGTCCTTGAGATGGTGTTTGGCCGGGTGAGAAAGCAAACCATGCAGTGTCTAAGCCTGTACCAACAGTCTCGATGGACGTCCTCGTTAGTGCCTGGTACTCTTGTATATAAGATCGTCATACACTCAAGGTTTTGAAAATCGAATCAACCTATATTCAAGTTGTGACAGCAATCTCGTAGTCACAATGTCCTCGTAGGACCCTGTTTAGCTACTATTTATGCAGCCTCCCCGCATGACCTCACCCACACAATGATGAGATTAGATAGAGATTTGTTTGCCTAAGGCCTCAAAAAGCGAAATCTTGGCTGAATGAATGTGTGCCTGGCGTCGCGATTACTGGAGTGAAACGAATGGCACATGGAATTTATTTGTAGTCAATTCCTTCTGCACAAACACCTTGCCAGAAGCGCGTTACGAAATCAATCATGGCAGTGTCAACTCTGCTCATCGAAGGCTCGTTCGCGGAACTCGCTGAAGAACTTGCGCAGTACCTCGACACACTAGAGGAGAACGCTGACGTGCTGTCGAGTATCGAGTCGGAATTGGGACAGATACGAGAGATCGATTCTCAGGAGACTGCAAATACCTCAGCACAAAAGTATAAGGATGATATCCTGAAAAAGATTATAACGAAAGCGAC
Source organism: Pasadenomyces melaninifex (assembly GCA_022813495.1). Taxonomy (NCBI): domain Eukaryota; kingdom Fungi; phylum Ascomycota; class Dothideomycetes; genus Pasadenomyces; species Pasadenomyces melaninifex. Next base: position 80,955 of record JAKLMI010000023.1, read on the forward strand.
TGTCTTGAACAAAGCACCGGAGAGAGGTATGTCAGGCGTTCGTGATTCTAAGATGGTGCTAACAAATGGTGTACAGAATTCTCTGCTGCTTACAACCTGTTGATAAACCTAACTCTACAATCGCCGCAACAAGAATCTTTCTTTGCCCGACTTTGCCAATATTTGTCGGAACAGCCAGTCGCCCCGAACTCTGCCTACAGTTCATCTCTGGCAATCTCGACGCTGACCACTATCTTCAATGTGCTACCCCTCGCCAGTGAAGCAAGATATCATGTCTTCCTGGCTATCCTCAAAGTCATACGAGCGACTAATTCAGCGCAAGCACTGGAAGCCCTCGCTCCACAACTAGAGCAGAATATCCCAAATTGGCTGTCGGCGTGGCAGTTAGATGAGGAGGATGCACAGACACTTCACACAGCCGTTGCAGATGTCGCTCAGGCCCAAGGTCTCTCCGATTTGAGTTATCAATATTTGCTAAAGGCACTCGAGAACGTCCCTCCAAAATCTGCAGGGGAGAAAGAAGCACAGTCATTAGCGAAGCGCACATTGATACATGCTCTAAGCAATCCTTCGATCATGGACTTCACGCCACTGACCACCTCCGATGCCATTCAGGCATTGCGTCGAACTGACAATGACCTTGTCGAACTACTCGATGTGTTCACTTCCGACGATTACGACGAATACACCAGCTTTATTTCCAGTCATTCTTTGTCATCGCTAGGTATTCCAGATTCAGCCACGGAGGCTCTTGAAACCAAGATTCGACTTCTTACCCTTGCCAGTATAGCAGCTGCCGCGGCAGATCGATCAGTGACGTACAAAGATATAGCCTCAGCGTTGAAAGTGCCGGATAGCGAAGTGGAGATTTGGGTCATTGACACCATCCGAGCCGGTCTTGTAGAGGGCAAATTGTCACAACAGAAGCAGCAGTTTCTGGTGCAACGTTCTACTTACAGAGTCTTTGGAGAAAAGCAGTGGGGAGAGGTCCAGAACCGCTTGCTGGTATGGAGACGAAGTCTTGAGTCTGTACTGACTGTGGTAAGGAGTGAGCGCGAGCGATTTCTCAGGGAAGGAACCCAGCCTGCGGAAGAGCGCACAAATCCGTGGGATGGGCAGAGGCGGTATGGTAATAGAAGACAGCAACAAAACCGAGAAATTGACGCTGGTGGTGAATAGATCGCCATACCACAATCAATGGCGATCTGGTACACAGACATAGAACGTCAAACATCGGGGCTACTTCCCGACAATGCTGACACCGCAACTGCAATGGATTGTGGTCGATCTTCGAGTCTGCACTGCTCTAGCAATTGGTGCATCATGGGGTACGCACGAACAACAACGCTATTTGGACACTTACCACAGGACCATGCCTCTCTCAGCGATGCTAGAGCAGCAAAAGGTCGGGTTGAAGTGTATCATTACCAGCACCTATTCACAAACGCCTCTTCTCTCGTGTTACGGCTCAGCAACGCAGTGCTTCGGCCTTGATGCTTGAATTCTGCCAACACCTGCTTGCGCCTTTGAACCAAGAGTACTTCATATTAGAAGAAATGGGTTTGCTTCTGGCGACTTATCACCACAGTATGGGAACGGGTATCGAGTGTCAAACGTAGCATGAACAGAAGGTGTTTGTTTCTAAAAATCAAGGCTGAATAAGTGCAGCGTCCAGTGCTTGTTTCCTGGTCGCTACATTCACCTTCAAGCACAATATTCGCATAGACTTACCATGAGTAGTTTTATGCGGCAAAGGCCCTCGAGCTGTGCTCTCCACATCCTTTTTTCGCTCTGAGAGCTTAGCTGTATTCATGTATGTGATGAGAAAGATGTTTTGTCGCACTCTCTAACACTGGCAGCGTAGAACAATTAGCCGGGTCTGTCCATCCAGGTCCCCAATCCTTGATTCTAGATTAGTGGCTGTCCGATCAGATGTAGGGGCCTTCATAGGCGCAAAGACACGTTTGCAGGCCTGAAATTGGGTAGACTGGAAACGGCCACTTTTTGACAATCTAACTTGAGGCTCGCACTAGTCTTTCCAGCATTGCACAAGAATTTTATCGTAGCCTTCTGATCTTCACAAACTAAAGTGGCATCACCATCCGATATCTTCTAAGATCAATCGCCGGCTCTGACTAGGAATACACACATTCAAATTGAGCTAGCGTCCACGTCTCAACGAATATAGTGACTGGAACAGATTATCCAAACACTGACAATAAAAAGTGTTAATTTGAAATACGGATGAGGAGTCCTGAGTATTGCATACATTCAGCTCTCAAGGTCACTGAATACATTGGCTAGTCCGACATAGACATGTCAAGACCGGAGGATCTGCTTCCTCCTGACCTCTTCTACAATGACACCGAATCAGCTAAGTATACCAAGTCCTCACGCATACAACAAATCCAGGCAAGCATGACACATCGTGCACTCGAATTACTTGATCTCGACCAGCCTTCTTTCATACTGGACTGTGGCTGTGGCAGTGGTCTGAGTGGTGAGATACTGAGCGAGAGTGGCCATACCTGGGTAGGCATGGATATCAGTCCGAGCATGCTTGACGTTGCATTACAACGACAAAATCAGTTTCAAGTTCACAACGGAAGAAATGGTCGCAACAAAAACTCTCGTCACGATACAGAAACCGACGTTGACAATGACGAAGTTTCGGAAGATGATGCTGATAGCGACGAGAGTGATTCGATACCGGACGAGCTGAAAGTAGGTATGCCTGGGCCTGATGGTGATCTACTGCTATCAGATCTAGGTCAAGGATTGCCATTTCGCGCTGGCTCTTTCGATGCAGCTATTTCTATATCTGCGTTGCAATGGTTGTGCAACATAGAGTCAACAAGCAATACATCCCAGCAAACAGCAGAGTCCCGGCTCCGGCGTTTCTTTGACACGTTATACGTTGGGCTGAAACGTGGTGGGAAAGCAGTGATCCAGTTCTACCCAAGGAACGAAGCGCAACGCAAGATGATTAGCTCAGCTGCTGTACGAGCAGGCTTTGGAGCTGGTTTGCTTGAGGATGATGGCGGAACCAAGAACGTGAAATATTATCTCGTGCTCAGCGTGGGAGGTGGTGATATTACTGGTATGGTATCTGGCATGGATAATGTAGATGTCGAAGACGGCAGGAGTCTGAGAGATGCTAGAGCTAAGGTCAATGGAGCTGGCAAGAAGGGCAGCAAAGCTTGGGTGAAGAGTAAGAAAGAAAAGATGAGAGCAAAGGGTAAGGTTGTGAAAGAAGACTCGAAATATACAGGCAGGCGACGAGGTCCGAAATTCTAGCACACGCCTGAGGACAATCGTGATGACACCAAGGTCTGTAGAATAAAATCATGCGATGCCTCTGTTACATCATACTCGTCGCGAAGCGAGCATGATCGACGAAAGGCCTCGTTGATTTACTGTCCTCCTGTTCGCCTGCCCCTCTTAGAGCTTCCTGGCTCGGCCTCAGGCGCTCTCTTCGATCCGGGACGTGGTTCACCCTTTGCACTTCGTGTCTCTCTGGTGGACGCATCAGCAGGCGCCTTTGGTAGGGTTTGACTTCCGCGAATCAGTTTTCGACATGCTTCGACGTAGATCGAAGGGGCCTGATTGCCTCGCAAAAGACCTTCAATGAGCTCAACCCTAGCAATTCCGGTTCCATCTTCAGCCGAGAGCTTACAATACTCCAGGCTGCCAAGTAGGAAAAGTTCATGGTCCGGCCTTTCCTGCAGAATCAAAAGTCCGTAAAGACTGCATGCTGCGTCAGACGACCTTCTCGTTCTGACCGCGGTTTTGGTACGAGCTTGTCGATCGCAGACTGCTTGCAACGTTTCTAGCACCAAAGATACGATCTCGATATCCCTATGCTCTGGGACCTCATCGTTTCGTCTCCATTGACGGTCATAAGACAAGACTCGTGAAAGCTTCCAGAAATTGTCCACAATTGGAGTGATTGCCTCCTTAAACTTGGTCGACGACGCATACTGCTTCTCCATAACAGCATCGTACAGTTCGAATTGATCTTCGAATCGGCGCTTGAGCTTCATCTGGAAGTAGTTGGCGCATGCGTCTCTGGTCTGCAGGTTGGAAATGAAATCGTATGCATCCTTGTCGTATGACGCCCATTGCAGAAGAGTCGCGTGCAAGTCTCCCGATACTGTCCACATGTCGCGCTGTGGACGATGTTCTGGCACGTTCGGAGCATTCTGCTCGATGTTGGTGAAGTATGTTGGCAGCAACTCTGATGGCAACATTGTCTCATCAAACGTGGACAGCACATCTTGAGCAATCAGCGCTCTGGTCTTGACCATTTCAGGTGGCGCCATAGGAGAAGTAGGTGAGTTTGTCGGAGGGGAACGATAATCCAATGATAGCTTGGAGAATTTCTCCGTAGTGGTCGGCGACATTGGATTCATACTTACCTGAAGAGCGATATGAGAAGTCTTGTAGTATGTGCATGTCTTCTGGTCTATGCCTTGCGCATCGAAACTTCAAGATCAAATACCTACGGAGGTGAGACTTAAGGCTGCTTGTGCCGGCTGTGAATGACCATCGTGCCGCATGAAAGATTTGACCGGCTCCAGAACATCATTGTTCTTAGCGGTGATGCCATCACAAAATGTGGACAATCGGTTGAGCCAAGAGCGTGTATGTGAAGATTCGGGTCGCAGCGATGCAACTTTTCTTCAAGCTTTGAGATATTGGTCGCGAAGAAGGACACTTGCGGACCTCAAATGACTTATGGTGGTGTGAATTAGCTCCATTACATCTTGAGGATTCTTCGAGTATCGAGGTGGAGGGCGAGTCGACTGATCGCAATGAACCGAGGAGCTGCAGATTGCGTTGACACGATCGGGAAAGGATGTCGCTGCGAGGACGTATATGCAAGGCAGATACGAGGAAAATTGCCCACCTTGGTGGTCTGCTTCGCCGGACTGCATGGCCATTCTCAGATTGCGGCAGTGAAAGTGCTGGCCGCCTGGTCGCGACCAATATCGGCGCAGAAAATTGACCATTCGCAAGCTCTCTAGAAGCGCTGTGATGTGTGAGAACTGCAGCAAGTGCAAACATGAAGTGATATGCAATGCAGTTAGTAGTAACTTGATAGTCTGCATCGGAAAAATGCAGCAAAGACACACAAGGTAATGTGGAAACATCAATCACAGTGTAAGCCTTACGACTGGGTACAACACAATATGTACTTGCCCTTTGTGGCCCACTGCAGAGAGCGAGGTAACTCTTCAACCGGATTCTGGGTGCACTGAGCGATCCTGCATCTTGACAATATGCAGGAATTTTCAAGGTCAGTCAACGGAAGCCTCGAAGACCTCGTTCCGAGCTGGCCGAGCTTTGTCGCAGGGGAAAAGCAATCTATGGCTCACATCATCAGATGATCTCGTGTAAATCGGTATCACCTGGAGGTCTGATGTCAAAGAGCATATACCAGCTTGTCGAACGTCGCGGCCAGCTCTGTCGAAGTATTTGGCACATTTCTTGCATATCTGTGCTTCCGGTCACTGATTTACGAACAACGTATAGGCTAGCATTGAGATTAGAAGTGTCATAGAATGCATAACTCTAGGTCAAGTGACAAGAGAGCAATGCATGATTTGAGAGATTTTGCTCAACCGGATTTGCGAGTGTTCTCCATAGTGCATGCTAGGACATTTCCAGGTCGTCGCGCCGCAGTCGAAGAGCTTTCCTAGAGTGAAGGATCAACATCATGGTTTTCCCTTTGTTCATCACGGCATTGTCTACTAAAAGCCTGCCTGGCTCCCTAGAAGCCTGGTTTTTGGATTTGTACCTTCCCCGCGAGACCTGCCAAGGCTTGTCTGCGCTAGCTGGCCTTAAAGTCCGCCGGCTCTAGTAATCGATAGGCTGCAGCTTCCTTCCCAGCCTCACTATTCGCTTACAACTTGTCAGCGATCATGCCAGCCTCTCAACTAAGTTGTTGGCAAATCCTGCTTTTATTGATGCGCAACTCTGCAGCTCATCGTTGCATCTTTATCTCATATCCTTCCACGTGCTGTGCAGCGTCATCTTGCTTCTCATTTACATTTCACCTGTGCTCCCGACGACATTCCTCGTGCCTAAACGTGGCTTCGTCGCACGTTTCGTGTTCCCCGCATTTGTTCTTCAGCTCACCATTATCGCGATAATAGCAATTGCTGTGCTACCGCAAAGGCTGAGTGCCTGATTTACGACACAGCAACACTAGAACTCAATTGCAATTGAGCTTATCTATTCAAGATGCTTGGAGGACTCTTATTCTCCTTCTGGAGAGTGTTCGAGATCATAACTCTGATTCCGATCATTGGCATGTTGGTATGTATCAACCCGTCAGCACGCTTTGAACCACTTCTGACACACGCAGGCATGGTTCGTCAGCGGTTTCAATCACCTCAATCAGTTGACGCCAGCCTCGATATTGACGTTATTTATCGTGTCCATCTTAGCCTGCGCCTGGGCGCTTGCGACACTGATTCGTTTAGGGTCGACCCGCCGATCAGCACTTTTCGTTGCCTTCGTCGATCTGTTATTCGTGGGAGCCTTCATTGCCGCAGTCTACGAGCTGCGATACATTGGCGATGCCAACTGTTCGAACTTCAGCAGCGCTAGGATATACTTCCAGATCGGTCCCTTCGGCTATTTTGGTCAACAAAACAATCTGAGCGAGGCTCTACACATCGACAAGAATTGCGCTATGTTGAAGGCTTCTTGGGCTTTTGGAATCATGAACACCATCTTCTTCTTCTTCACTTCTGTGCTGGCAGTATTTTTGCACCGGCACGAGAAAACAGTTGTCGTGAAGGAGGTCCGCAGATCACGACACAGCAGCAGAAGAGGTCACTCACGATCGGGAGGATCGCGTCGCAGCAGTAGTGGTCGAAGATCATACTATGTCTGATGAGATTTGAGGAAAGGATCGAAATTGGACGCTTTACGACTTACGAAATTTATGATCGAATCTAGAGGACATTTGAGGGCTTGAATTGTGAACTGTTAAGCGATGTTGGATAGCCAGATTGTGTAGAACTCCCAATGTCTGAAATGCATTTGAATCTTATGCCAAAGTTGTGTGAGCAACAGTTGACTAGAGCATTCAGCTCGTTTTCACTCGGGTTCATACGTAGGATGACACGCCGCAGAGGTTTAGCAGATGAGCCAGCACCCAAGTCTGAAACGCTGTGTCGTCGATGTTGTCGCTATCTCACAACGAAACGTAAGCTGACTGTGAGATCGCTGTCAATGAGCAGAGTTGGGTCGCGCAAGCATTATCAATGATTGGTCGGCTTCATTAGCGCGAACCTCCCTTCGTACATTCTGGTCGGCGTAAGCCGTCGATTCGTCTTGACAATCTCCATTACTCGTTTCGCCACGACATTCTCTTATCAATCGTACATATCTACATCTGAGTGTTTGAGATCCATCTCTCGATTTCAGCAATACCTTGGACTGGTCGCGCATGTCATGTTGTGCTCGAAGCTATCGAGCTCTAAGCCACAGGGATGGCCGCCGTGACAAGGATGATAAGTAGGCTTCTGCAATCAAGCAACACCGAAGACTGTGATCGAGCTTCAACGCCGCCAGCATGTCTTGATGAGCTTCCGGATGACGTGTACGACAAGCACATAGAAGGCGTGCGGCCTCACGAATATCCCGCTTTGACGGGGACAACATATTTAGATCATGCAGGAACGACACTCTATGCGAAATCTATGATAGAATCGTGGACGGCTGAGCTCACTACAAGCCTACTCGGGAACCCTCACTCTGCATCCGCCTCCTCACAGCTTTGCGCTCGGCGCGTCGAAGACATCAGGCTCAAGGTACTGGACTTCTTCAACGCTAAGCCTAGCGAGTTTAGTGTTGTCTTCGTGGCCAATGCAACGGCTGCCATCAAACTCGTTGCTGAAGCTTTTCGTGACAGCAACAATGGCTTCTGGTATGGCTATCACGCTGATTCGCACACTAGTTTAGTTGGGTGCAGGGAATTGGCAAGCCAGGGTTCGACTTGTTTCAAAGATGATCGAGATGTGCAAGCTTGGATAAGCGAACGCGAAAGTAAGTCGGCAGACTGCTTGAAGTTGGTCGCATTCCCAGCGCAGTCCAATATGAATGGAAGAAGACTTCCTTTGCACTGGGCAAAGGACATACGTGACGCTAGCAATAAGGCTGGCGAGCGCCTTTACACTTTACTGGACGCTGCAAGTCTTGTGTCAACGTCAGCACTCGATCTTAGCGACGCTTCAATATCACCAGATTTCATTGCGCTGAGCTTTTACAAGATCTTTGGCTTCCCTGACCTAGGAGCCCTGATCGTGCGGAACGACTCAGCTCATGCTCTGACCACGAAGCGCTACTTCGCTGGAGGCACGGTCGATGCTGTCATCACTTCGGGCGAAACCTGGCACGCCAAAAAGGCGACTTTGAACGAGCGCTTGGAAGAAGGGACCTTGCCATTTCACAATATTCTCGCGCTGGACCATGCGATGAGGAAACATCTGGAGCTGTTTGGTGGTATGAGGAGGATTGCTCGACATACTGCTTATCTGCGAAGGAAGACATGGAACTATTTGAAGCGCACTCGTCATGGTAACGGAACCTGCATTGCCCGATTATATGAAGACGAAACAGAAGGGCATTATGGTCCCATCATGGCATTCAATCTTCAGGACAGTTCGGGAAAATTGCACAGTCCTACAGAGGTAGAGAAACTCTGTGTTGTCAAAGGAATACAGCTTCGAACCGGGGGCTTGTGCAATCCAGGCGGTGTTGCTCGTCATCTCGAACTGACAGACGAGCAAATCCGCTATAACTACCTCTCTGGTCATAGATGTGGTGGGGGGACTGTCTCTCACGATGGCTCGGTAATAGGTGTTATCCGGATAAGTTTTGGGGCAATGAGCACGTTGTCGGACGTGCAACGTTTCACCGATTTTGTCAATGAGTATTTTGTCGAGAAAAATGTTCTTGCTTCCCGCTCTCATCATAATCTGACAACCGCCAACAACTTTTACATACAGACTTTGTCTGTTTTTCCAATCAAGAGCTGTGCAGGTTTTCAGGTACCAGCGCATCAGAGGTGGCCGATCACACCGAAGGGCTTAGCATATGATCGAAAATGGTGTTTAGTGCACAAAGGCAATGGAGTTGCTTTAAGCCAGAAGCAGTATCCCAGGATGACTCTGCTGCGACCATGTCTTGACCTCGAAACGGGCATCATGAAGGTGACAGCATACGACGAGTTGAAGACTTCATCAATCGAAATCAGTCTGTTAGATGAGGGTCAAAGCATGCTGCATCCTGTGAAATCGTGCGACAGCGCTTTTGCGATTCGTGGATCAAAGGTATGTGGAGACAGTGTAACTCTACACATTTCTACATCGGAGGAGATCAATGACTTCTTTTCGTCTTTCTTAGGAGTGGCTTGCTGCCTCGCGCGCCACCCATCGTCTGGTGAAGCCAGGAAAGTCGATCTTCGCAGACCTGGTAATTCATCGTCACCACGACATAAGACGACTTCTCAGATCATGCTCGCAAATGAAAGTCCGATCCTTATAGTATCTCAGCCCAGTATCAAAGAACTCAATCGAGCAATCGCAGAAAACGCAGGTATGAGCAATGTCGAGGCTGACGAACGGCTCGAAGTCCATTCCTGCACTTTCCGTGCCAATATTGTTGTTGAGCAGCTCAGCCTTGAAGAAGGACTGGGAAGCAGTGCTTATGTGGAAGATGAGTGGCATGCAATCTCGATAACGCCCAAAGGCATTGAAACCGCTCATTGGGATCAGCCAGCGGATTCTGTGAAGTGGCCAAATCTCACTGAAGCAAGGGACGAAGTCTGGCTTCCTTCAGAATCTGATGACGGAAGTACATTCTCGCCCAAAGCAAGCTGTTCGAGTAGCACGTCTCTTTCGTACAGCGATGCCGCCGCGTCCGCAAGCTCGATCGATTTGACTATTCTTGGTCCGTGCCAACGATGTCAGATGATAGCTGTCGACCAAGCAACGTCTTTGCATCGACAAGAGCCCTTTTCGACGCTGGCTAAGACGAGAAGAAAGGGAGATGGAAGAGTTTGGTTTGGTGTTCATGCCGCTCTGAGTTTGCGCAGCGAGACCGAAGAACGACTGTCTATACAAGTCGGTGATATCGTTCAACCACGTTGAATGCTCTTGGATCATAAAGAAGCTGTAGACTCAGCTTTGGGAGCATGCCTCAAATTTTCTGCCTTCTAGCCGTCACCCACAAGCCGTCAGCTTCTGCAAGCACATTGCCTGATTTGTCGAGAATCTGTCCTTTGCTATGCCACTTTCTCCCTTGCCTTGATATTAGCCAGGTCCTGACGAGTATCTCACCTGGTGTTGGCACAGGTGCTCGATAGCTGACATTCAAATTCGCCGTGTAAAGACTATCCCTGGGCCCAGGACCACGGATATTATTGTCGTGAAGCATGATGAGTAAACCCATGGTTTCATCAAGGATCGCACATGTCACCCCACCGTGTATAGTCGAGGGATGTCCGTCAAGTCCTTGCTTACCTAACGATATCAGCACCAAACAGTCGGGCTGCTCAGGCACGACGGTCTTTGTCGTATGCGAGGGAGTTTCGCGTGATCGGGAAGCTGATGTCGAGGTTTCTGGGGTGACAAAATTGCGACGTTGGAGCGATATGAAGTGAGGTATGGTCTTCTCGGTGTTGATTGTGCGAGAGAAATAGTAATCTTCTCCGGAGGACTTTAGGTGTCTGCTGAAGGTTGGGATAATCTTGTAATCTGGGTCCTCAACGTGGCCTTTGAGCCATGTCATAGAGCGGAAATAATCTATGGCTTCCTGTGGCGGTTTCTGCTGCTCGATAAAAGTTTCCATGAAGTGAGAATCGCTCATTTTTGAGCTGTCCTGTGCCTCTTCCTTCATGTTGCTGGTATCACGACCGGAAACCACTGAAAGAAGTTCTTATGCTTATATGCTTGCACTTAACGTGTGAAGCAACTACGGCCACTGTCTGATGCGACTCTGTTGTTCAGTGAGCTATGCTACTGTATGCTATGCTTACAGCTCTCTACTCTAGTCCTGCTAACGATCTTACAGATACCACGAAAGAAGCAGGCCTCGGCTCATAGCAAAACTTGGCTGCCGTGTTACTAAGGCAGTATTTGAGCCCCGCTAACGGAGCTTCGGGCACGATTCCTGCCTCGCCGATCAGCACCATCAAAAACAGTCTGGTGTCACCAGCCACACATGTATCATGCTGTGATTGCGTTCTGTGCCCCAGACACCTTACCATGGGATCCAGGTTGACGTAGAATCGCCGCTCTACAGGTTTTTCACTTTGCTGTAGCCGCCCTACCCACCATGGCTGAGCTCGTCTTGTCTGCCATCCTCTCAGCAGCACTATAGAGGCCAGACACAGATTCCAGACTGAAACCGACGGGCTTACGAACGCAGGGCGGCCACGTAGACCTCCGACGCTTGATTGGTGGCAATCAAAGAACCTTTGAGATCTTGTTTTCGCTTTGCTTCATGACAGCGAGAGCACATCCTAGCTCCAGATAAGGGCGGGTAGCTGCAGCAGACCTTGCTTCGAAAAGCCTAGACACTCTTTAGAGGATCTCACTAGCGTCTCGAAAAATGCCGTAGTGCTGCGTATATCTGGCTAATCTGCAAGCTAGAGCATGTCGTTGCTGCTCAAGTGCGAAGCTACCAGGCCAACCAATCCCGCCTTCTGATTGTCCTTCCGATCGTCGTAGGTCTGCAACAAAAATGGATCGCATAAAGGACGACATTCCCAACCTGCGCTTCTTACAGTAATTATTAGTGCTTCATCGTGCTTCTTTGATTATCTATTCCATACGCAACAACCATCACCAATATCGCTCGCCATCATCAGCATATAGCTCATTCATGTAAGTGAAGATTTATTTCCTCTGTAACTCCACTTCGACTCCGAAGCAGGTGCATGTGAAGCTGCCGACAGTTCCTTCTGGTGTCTTGTCGTTGCGCATGGCTCTTGCCTCTTTATCCACTGTTCGCAGTTGCCACAGGCGCTTGGATTGGAGTATGTTGCTTGGAAGTAGTATTTCTACCTCTTCTACTCCCAACAAAGCTCAGCACTATCTCAGAGCTTGCATCAGCTAATATCGCTTTGGCACACAGCTTCACTATCAATCAGAAATACAGAACATCCACCGCCACGATGTTCAGCAGACAAATTTTGATGGCATCTGCCTTCGCAGTCTTTGCCAATGCTCAGACGATTGAGACGTCGAGCGCCTCTTCAGTTGCAGCGTCGAGCACCGTTGCTCAATCTATGCCACCCGCTGCTACCCAGGGTTTCAACATTGGCAATGTTACTCAAACCGAGCTATGTAGGTCTTTCGTGTGTGTTGCACATCGAGCTCTGCTGATACATTCCACAGTCAACTTCTGCCAGGCTCAACTGAATACATGCCCTCAAATCTGTGGTGGTGCCGCTTCCATGAACCAATGCGATCCTGTAAGAAGCCTCCATCTCTAAATCTTGGAACGTTCCTGCTAACTTGTTGCAGACCACCCTCAACTACAGCTGTGTCTGCCCGAACGGCACTGTACCTGACTCTTCGGCTTATGTGCAAACCATACCTTATTTCGAATGCCAGCAGACCTACATTCAGTGCATAGCAAATAACCCGAACAACGCTGAAGCTCAGTCAACATGCAGAAACAATGAAAAATGTGGTACCCGAAATGCTACAGCGGAAGCACTTGCAGCTACTGGAATGTCATCTTCCATGACCGCTTCTGCGACCAGCAGTCGTGCAAGTGGCACGAGTGGCTCGAGTACTGGTAGTGCGTCAACCTCCGCCACGTCAGCCAGCTCTAGCAAAGCCGCTGCGTCTGTGACAACAGTCACCACTGGTGCTTTCATGGCTGTACTGATGGCCGCCTTCAAGTTGCTGCTGTAGGCAGATGAAGCTGTGCAAGCTATACTTCAGGCTCTATATGAATGGATGCGATATCTTGTTTGTCCGTCAGACTATGAAGGACATGCTATGGAGAACAATAGTCGCATGTGCTGTCAACGTTGGATGCTTGGAACGAATGTTGCATACGAGTTTCGATGGAATGATTATTGCGAAGACAAAATGGTGATTACGATTAATGCTTAGGAAACAGTCGGTCTGCACACAGTGCATTTTATGGACCTTTAATGCAGCGTTATTGAGACTAGCAAGCACGATTCTTTCAGCCAATATCATAATAATCACTTTATAGTACTGGTGTCTGGTCTTTTCGATCTTCTCGTTCGTGCATGTTCACCGTTCCACAAAAAATCGCTTGCCACATCGCGTTTGCAGACGCACAGGGACTTTTCGTATTCTCGCTCACCTTACCTGTCTGAGATTAGCGGTGGCTCGCGCCTTCCTGGCAGCCTTCCGGTGAACACTACTGCAGCATCAGGAACTTTGGTAACGCTCGATTGTTGCCTGTATCTAAATCCTGTCTTTCTCACTTCATGATCGTGGGCCTCACAACAGAATTGGCCAACGACCTGAGGCACTCCTAAGAAGTACATTCGTTTTTCCCATGGAGCCGCCATTGAAACGTGCTAGGCTAGACGTCGACGTTGCTGATGCAATTGCTCTGCCTCTTCGAGATACTAGTGGTCAAGACTATATCGTTTTAGCTCAACGCAATTACTGTCTTACTAACGTCGATGGGACTATCTGTAAGAGCCTACAAAAAAGACAGGTTCATGCCGTGGTCGAATTAGTGAATCTTGCAGTTGGTGGCACGAGAGCGAGCATTGACCTCAAGTGGCAACCGAAAACGCTGTCAACTTTCAGCTTCGATGGGGCTGATAACCTTGCGTTGGTCAGTCGATGCTTGAACCTGCCTTCATCCGAGAAACTCAAGCATCTACCAGTTCCACCAATTGCACATTATCGAGCCAGTTTGGTGGCGCACAATGGTAGGTTTGACCTCGAATTGAACCTGCTGTGGCTAGATGGTGTACATGCTCACGACAAAATTGACTTGAGCACGAGGACTCTGTCTCACTTTGCAGACACCACTGCCCCTATCATCATTGACGATCAGCCTGTACCTTGGAACGTAAAGGAGTTCTACGACAATGTACACGTACCAGATTCTGCAATAACTCCACCGCTTAACCTACCAGCTGTTCAATGTAATCTGTATCCTTTCCAAAAGCGTGCTGTGCACTGGATGCTGTCAAGAGAAGGAGTTCGAGCGCTGCCATCTGGTCAGATACAAACGGACCCGCCTAAGAATGAAGCTTTACCGTTAGATTTCAGAGAAGCAACAGACGCCAAAGGCTCGCACTTCTATTTCAGTCCTGCGCTATGTGTTGCCAGCTCTTCAAGATCTGTGATTGTGGAGCAGTATGGTTTGGTCAAAGGTGGTATCCTGTCGGAAGCTATGGGTTTGGGAAAGACTGTGGAGATGATCGCTCTTATATGTTCTCATACTAAAGATCGAGCGCCAGCTGTGTCAGGAGATACTGGAAAACTCATCGAGACCGGCACTACCTTGATCATCACGCCACCGACCATACTGGAACAGTGGAAACAAGAATTGCGCGAGCATGCACCTGGGCTTCGGGTGTGTCACTATCGAGGCACGAGAGCTAACAGCAAATCTAAGGACGATATTGTCGGCATGTTAGCCGAGCAAGATGTAGTGCTTACAACCTACAATGTCATTGCATCTGAGATACACTTTGTTCAGGAAGCACCAGATAGGAACCTTCGTCACAGACCACGACGACCTCCGCCAAAGAGCCCCTTGACTAAGATCTTGTGGTGGCGAACTGTCCTGGATGAAGGACAGATGGTGGAGAGCGGTGTGTCTAACGCTGCTATCGTCGCAAGACTTATTCCTCGTCAGAACGCCTGGGCTGTCACAGGAACGCCACTGAAACAAAGCCATCGTGACCTGCACGGATTGATGCTCTTTCTGAAACACGCGCCCTGGTGTCAATCTACTCGCATGTGGGACTATCTTGTCTTCTACCAAAGAAGATTGTTCCGCACCTTGATCAATAACATTGCTTTGAGACATAGCAAAGAGCTTGTCAGAAACGAGTTACGAATACCTGCACAATCACGACAAGTAGTGGTAATACCATTTACTGCTATCGAAAGTTCGCACTACGCACAAATGCATCATGACATGCAGCAGGATGTTGGAGTGGACAGATTGGGCGCTCCATTAGATGATCAGTGGGACCCGGAGAACCCTATCACGATTGAGAAGATGCGGAATTGGTTGGCGCGCTTAAGACAGACGTGCCTGCATCCAGAAGTAGGTGGGCGGAACAGAAAGGCGTTGGGAAGACGAGGTGATGGTCCTTTGCGAACGGTCGCTCAAGTCTTGGAAGTTATGATCGAGCAGAATGAGCAGAACGTGCATACAGAACGTCGGGCTGTTCTCTTGGCTCAGTTGGACGGCGCTCGCATACTAGAACATGCAAGGGATACAGACGCAGCAGCACAAGTTTTACAGACTGCTTATTTGGACGCCATCCAATTCGTCCACGACTGTCGCAGCGACTTGTCTGGTGAATTGGAAAAATTTGCAGCGCAAGGTAGATCTCGAGCACAAACACCTGAAAGTCAGATGCCCGAAGGTGATGCTCAAGAAGCATCGCTTACTGCAGCACGGCAGCGGCTTCGAACTGCACTCGAACTATTGCACGTCTGTATCTTCTTCATCGGTAACACACATTATCAACGTAAAGAAAGGCTCGAGGCGCAGCTAACATCTACCACTGACGTTGTGCAACAAGATGGAGATCAGACAGCAGTACAACAGGAGTCGTCGAAGCAGACAGCTCTTACTGTGGAGAAGACTTCCATGAGCGACGACCAAGAACAGCTCAAGAGCAGGATCGACGAGCTGGAAAAGCAAGAAGCAGACGCATACGAAGAAGCCAAAAAGCTACGCACAGAGATGCTTTTCGAGGCGCGTACCAAGGCACAAAAGCGGGTCAAAACGATTCGCTCAAAAAAGAAAGCTCGTGATTTTGTGAAATTGCCAAGGCTGCGATATAGCAAGGACGATTACGGCGGTATCGAAAGCCGGAAAGTCGTGGAGAAGCTGTATCACTTCTGCGAGGCTTTCAATACGCAGGCAGGGAAACTTGAAGCAGTTCGAGCACAGATGACCGACATGCTTTGCGGCGTTCTCGTTGATGAGGAGGAAGGGGAAGAGCTGACTGGTGAAGAATACGAAGATTCTACTAAACATCAAGACGAGATGTACGTTATCATGGAGATACTGAGAGCTCTTTTTGCAGACCGCCATGATGCCATATCGGGACAAGAAAATTTACTGCTCAAGCAGGAAACAAAACAGTTTTTACGTAGCGCTAAGGAGGGAGAAGGTCCAGCACCTGAATTGATGATTAGGTTACTGGCAGAGCGTGCAGAAGTACGCATTGACTCTGGAAAGCAAGGCTCGTTGCGAGGCATTGTCACAGAGATTCGGTCACTGGCAAGCGCTCTGGAATGGCAAGAGAGTAGCAACCTACGCGCTCGCGCTGAGCTGAGCTTAGTCAACGACCTGCTTAAGCATGTACAGCGACTGAATAACGATCAGACGAAGTCAATCACAGCACTGGAACAAGAGATGAACCTTTATCGAGATGTTATGAATGCTCGACTAGATTACTACCGAGCGCTACAGGTTATCTCTGATACAGTTGCGCCCATTGGAGCAGAAGAAACAGTTGGCTTACCTGCTGATCAGGCGTGGCTCGATCGAATGCACAAGCAGGAGCAGGCCGCAACCGCGAGACTTTCAACAGCACTTTCAAAGCGACGCTATCTGCTCAACCTCAAGAAAGAGCAAGAAGATGAAAACGAAGCAAAGATATGCACGATCTGTCAATTCGAGTTCGAACTTGGCACTTTGACAGTATGTGGACATCATTTTTGCAAAGAATGTATCCAATTATGGTGGTCAACGAACCGGAATTGCCCTGTCTGTAAGCGTCGGCTACACCTGGCTGATTTCTACGACGTAACGTACAAGCCAGTCATAGCCACCGTCGAGCCCGAAACCGCTAAACAGGAACAGAATCAGGTCAAACTTGAGGTGCCTTCTCAATCGAATGCCATATACTCAACGTTGCCGAAAACAATTCTGCAGCAGATTCAAAGCGTTGACATTCAAGGATCGAGCTACGGCTCAAAGGTCGATACGTTGGTTCGCCACATTCTCTTCCTGCGCAAGTCTGATGCTGGAAGCAAGACAGTCATCTTTTCGCAATACCGTGATTTTCTTGACGTACTTTCGCGATCTCTAAGAGACAACTCAATTATCCATTCGAAATTCGATGACAAAGATGGAATCTTGGATTTCAAATCCAATCCGGCCAACGAGTGCTTTCTGTTACATGCCAAAGCGCATTCTACTGGTCTCAACCTGGTATGTGCCAGCCACGTCATTCTATGTGAGCCGTTGATCAATACAGCGATCGAGTTGCAGGCTATCGCTCGTGTACACCGCATTGGTCAAATCCGAGAAACTTGTGTTTGGATGTATTTGATCGAGGACACCGTTGAAGAAGCTATCTACGAGATCTCTGTGACAAGGCGTCTGGCTCATATGGATGGAAGTAGTCGTGATAACACAAGAGAGAATACGCCTGGTCAGGATCGCAAAGAAAACGCCATCGAAGCCGCCAATGCCAAGGAGCTACAGACATCGGACTTGTCTAGGCTCTTTACTGCAGGCAGGGCTGGAGGTGAAATGGTTGACAAGGAGGATTTGTGGTCGTGTCTCTTCAGCAACATGCGTGTCCAAGAGTCTGGACAGGGATCATCTCGTGGTCTGGCCGATCTTGAGCTCGGAACTGCAACCGATGCTACAACCATGGGTGCTAGTAGTCACTTTGGCAGGTTCCTACGAGCTGAAGCAGCTGCGAGCCGTCAAGCTATGGTGGCACCGACCCACGCACATGTTGAGACGCCATTCCATGACGATGTTTGACCTGACGAGATACTATAGCCATTAAGATGATGTTACTCTACTATTTGGGAGACATCGTTTGTAAGAGTAGAGGATATCTACGATATGTAGATACTCAGTGTAAGCTTTGATCGTCGATGAAGATATTATGAAATAAGGAAATTTCGTCTGAGTTACTAGTAAATCATGGTCCCGACGTCAAGTTTGCAGCCCAAGTTCTTGTTGGAGTCCCCAAGTATCAAGCCACAGCACCGGACTTTCAGGCGTCGTAGTTAGGGTTGTCGTAACCCTGAGACGCTAATAACAGCTGCCTATTAAATGTTCTTCCAGGTCAAGGACAATTTGGGGATCACCTGCAAGATAAATCTTTCGCCTAAATACAGGAACTCGACTGTGATTGCGATTTCTGTTAACTCACAACACATCTTCCTAATCATTACAACGGCTACATCCAGCAAAGTCTCAATCGGCGCTCTCCCGTTCTTGAGCAATAACACAAGCATAAACACGCCTTGATCGACTCGGCCCGCGCCAAACTTCGAACTCCTCACACGATCGCGAAGACAGACACAAAACTCACATTGCAAAACCAAAGTGTGAAACGTTCGAAGCTACTATTCGAGCGTCTCGTTGAGCGCGGCAAAGCGAATCGCCCATCTCACCGACATGTCCTTGGTCCATCTCGCAGACGTATGTTCGCATTTATCCAATGCATCTAAAGCCCGACTTGGTTATACATCAATTCCACATACGAAATTGCATCTCAACCTCGCGATACAGCTACAAAACAGCGGCTTTATAAGTAGCGTGGTCCGTGCAGGTCAAAGACCACCGCGACCTCATCATCTCCTCTCCCATCCTGATCCAGTATCCGCGCAACAGGACACAAACGTGGCCAAGCAGCGGTTATGGCTTGGAATGAAATACTGGAATAGTCAACCTGTTCTGGAAAAGATGGAACTGGTTAGCAAGCCTACGAGAAGGATATGGATGGATGGGGAAGGTTTGCGCGATCTGGTGCTTGGGAAGAGACATGGATACGTTGATGGTTTGACGCGGCCAGGGGAGTGCATGTATGTGAGCACCGACAAAGGCATTCTTGAAGCTAGGGAATGTGTAGAGAGAAAAATCGGAGGACAATTGCTATGTCGTGTGAGGTAACGAGATCGCGTGAACCAGGAGGTCACGACTATACTTTGATAAGGGAGACATGTACGGACAATCTGTGACGAGTCTGGACTGCGCAAACGACCTAAACACGCATTGTTCATTATAAACGGCCTGTCTCGTGCCTCGAATACTGCGATGTGCACGAGTCAGCATACTTGCAAGGACTGTTGATCGTGGAAAGCAAACTCTACGATAGTGTACATTTGACAGATCATGTACACTGCCACGATGATAATCAAAGATCCTGCTATTGACAAGGTCAAATCCGAATGCGACAGCTTCGCGATAGAGCGAGGGCGAAGTTCGATTATTCAAATGTATAGTAGAATGTAACGATATTCTTCAGGACTTTTGATTGGTTGGCTCTGTCTGGCCTTAGCTTTGTAACTGCCACAATGTCATCTTACTCTTCGTCACCATATACGCCACAATCTATAAAGATGTCTTCATCAAACTCACTATCGATACCGCCCTCGCTGTGCCCGGCACATGGCTCTTCAATCAATTCTCGTCACAGGCGGCTCCGGCTTCGTAGGTTCAGCTATTGTACGAGCGCTTCTTGAAGAGTATCCACAATGCCAGATCACCATCTTAGATATGTCTATAGACACCTATCTGTGTCAGGAGAGAGGCCTCGAGCATCCTAACATCAAGTTCCTTCCTGTCAATATCCTTGATAGCACCAGTCTCAAGGAAGCCTTCGAGAAATTACGCCCGAAGACTATTGTGCATACTGCTGGATTTGTGCCACCGCTATCGGAGCGTTACCATCGACGTATGGAAAAGCAGGCTCATGAAATCAATGTGCAAGGAACGCGAAATGTGCTTGAGGCAGCCCAAGGTGTAGGTACGGAAGCATTCGTGTTCACATCTACGTGTTGTGTCGTGATTGATGATTACAGCCAAAGTTATGCAAATATTGACGAAAGATGGCCTGTTGTCGAACAAGGCACCGCTAGTATCTATGGGGAAAGCAAAGCAATTGCAGAGACACTTGTACTCGATGCAAACGATTCGAGTAACGGAACAAGGAGGTCAAAGCTATTGACGTGTTCGATCCGTCCAGCAGTCATCTATGGCGAGGGCGATCATCAGTTGGTACCCAGCATCGTCAGCTGCATCATAGACAAGCACGAAAGCCTGTTCCGTGTCGGAGATGGCATGAATTTGTGGGATACTGTCTATGTTGGGAATGTTGCAGATGCACATGTCCTTGCCGTTAAAAATCTATTGTCGAGCAAGCCAACTGCTGCAGGCGAGGCATTCTTCATCCAGAACAACGAACCAACCTCTTTCAGGGAGTTTTGTCTGGCCGTATGGAAACACTACAATGGCCACGTGCCAGCCTGTACCATCCCGATACCTGCGAGGCTGGCGTGGGCTATGGGTGCAGTGCTGGAGACTTTCACTTGGCTTTTTGGCACGCCTGCAACGTTTTCGAGAGGCAGCGTCAACGATGCAACGGCCATTCGTTATGCTGGTGGACATAAGGCCGCAGAATTACTTGGATACAAGCCCAGAGTAGATATGGAAGAAGGACTGAGGCGAAGTTGTGCAGAGTATCGGGAGCGTAGAGGAAAGGCCAACTTCCATCCGAGATCCAATACAGAACGCCTTCTACAAGAGATGAAAGCAAAATTGCAATGAATCATTCAGCCGTAAAGGAATGCTTGAGGTTATCAGAACTTCGGCAGCGACTCGTGACTGCCAGCTTTCTAGCAATTGCCAAGAACCTGTCAATTACTCAGCTGCTCCTGCTACTCGCAGGTATTACCGGGAAGAGATTTGCGACGAACACTATCGAAGGGCTCTACAACCTCTGCTTAATGTCCGCTATATGAATTATCCCAGATGGGCTTCACATCTCATATGCGACAGAATTTGTCGCAGAAATATACTGCATGGCTTTTAGTAGCATGTTTCTTCGTCTCTGGAATCATCGATGTCGCAGCATTCACGACTTGGGGTGTCTTCGCAAACCTGCAAACAGGCAATACAATCACTCTAGCTGCCAGAATTACAGGCGAGCCTGCAACCCAGCACAAGTACCACTGGCTCAAGAACCTCACCGCGATCGCCTCGTTCAATCTGGGTAGCTTCATCTTTCCGTAGATCGGTCAGATGAACAGGCGAAACTGTCATAAGCGCTACCGGATCCTTGCATGCTTGGTGCTGCAAATTGTCGTCCTGACTATATGCGTATCTCTCGCAGAGACACGCCGTGTCTCGAACAAAGCCAGCACTTCCTCCAACATTTTCAGCTCCGGAAACAAGAAGGGAGAAGAAGCGTAAGCACTTGCCTGAGAGATGCAGTACCTTTCAAGCTAATTAGGACACAGATCTGAGAATTACCTCGACTTGTTGCCTATCGGCTTCTTGGCTTTTCAAGCTGCCGGACAAGTCACACTGTCGCGCATCCTCAACTGTAACGATTTACCGACCATCGTGATATCGACGTTGTACCATGACTGGTCTGCTGGACTGCATCATCTCAAACGCGATGTACAAGAGACATGGGATCGCATCCCTGCAAAGAGACTCGGGCCCTGGAAATCTGTTGCATATTTTACCATTGGTTTCTTTCAGGTCCACGGTGGAGGGCAAAAACGGCAAGCATATCGGTTACTCTGTATCGTGGCACTCATTGCAGGAGCAAGCATAGCTGCTGTGGTGTACCACCAGAAATACTATGGCTTAGGAGCGTGTTTGTTGATAGCAATAGGTGTGAAGGTCGCATTGTGTCTTGCAGTAAGCTTTTGGCCTGGCGCGGATCCAGAGACAGGTGGGAACCAAACCAATAGTGAAAGCATAGTGTGAAGGAAAGTCGTCGTCAAATTCTAGTAAAGCCTTCCCAATCACATCAGTCACGTGACTGTCCATGATGCAACCGATTGTTTGTAATTTGATGAACTAGGAATTTGTGTAAACTAAGTTCTGCATCGACTGTACATGTATGTCCATGCACGATACATCTTCACAATCATCAGAGCAGCTGTCTTCAAGGCAAAAGTCACGCACTGTACACAATTCAACCCATCTGAGAAGGCGCCACACCTCCAAGCTCCAATCGCTAGCGCGAGCAGTTTCACCTCCTCCACTCAGCAAGCCAAGTAGTGGGAAGGAAAGACTAGGATCCGACCACAAGCCCCCTGCCAAATCGATATCCGCAGCAGTAGAAGCCGGCGAGCATCGTGTCGAAGATCATCTAGAATTTTACTCTCAACATCTACAACACTTCCTCCTTCAGCCATGGCCTGATCCGCGATCGCCACGAATCAACCTTGGCGATTGGTTCATATTATACCAACGACATGCTGGCTCAACTGCAGGATCGCATTTTGTAGTCCATCAGCATGATCATCCTATCGCTGGTACACACTATGATCTGCGATTGCAATGTAATCCGACCAGCTCAATTAGCTTTGCAATCATGTACGGATTGCCTGGAGATCCGAATAGCTTGCGACTGAACCGGAATGCCACGGAGACGAGAGTGCATTGCTTGTGGAACCATCTGATTGAGACGGGAAGCTATACGACGGGCTCGATGTTGATTTGGGATTGTGGACGGTATGAGATTTTACCGTCCACGACGGAGAGAACCGCCGTGACCTCGAGTGACAGGGATGTGAGTGCTGAGGAGGATATAAGCAGCACGTCAACTGTGCATAGCCCGACTGAGCAGCAGAAGCTGGCTCGCGCTTTCAGAAGAGGTAAGGTTAAGCTTCGACTGCATGGTACGCGGCTGCCAGCTGGCTATACATTGTCACTTCGATTGAGTTCGGAAGACAAGTACCGTGCTGAACAACCGAAGAAACCATCACGTCGTCGCCGTAGGGGTGTGCCCACACCAGCTTCACCAATCGGAGACGAAGAGGACTCTGAGAGACCAAGCAGTCAAGAACATCCGTTCCAGCCACCACCACTTAAGCGCGGTCTCTCGTCTCTCTCCCGTATGGCGTCTCCTCCACCTTCGCCGCGCCGGAAGAAGGTCGAGATTGACGACGCCGCAGATGTCGCTGCCGCTGTTGCTGCAGCTCACGCATCTGACGATGAGGACGAGCACATCAGAGCAAACAACGCCTATTCGGGCGCGACAAATGATATCGGTTCTATTCACCAGCGCAAATGGTTTTTATCCATAGACCGAGTTGCATGTGGGTTCCAGAAGCAAACAGAGCGGCTAGGTACAGGCTCTATGAAGACGACCTGGATTGGCGGCTTTGACAAGTTCGTCGTTGGTGGACGTGAGACTGAAAGGTCGATTGTGACTGGTCGAGTTGCGAGCCAAATTCTGCACGACGAAGGTGTTGTCAACTATGTGCCGAGAGGTCTTTGGCGTTCGATCGACTATTGACTGAGTGAGCTCATGTAGGGATTTGCTTCTTCCACTTCATTGCATTCTCAGCTCGAACTTGCACGAGCTGATCGAACAACCCTTCCCAAATGCCGGGTATGGTGTTCTTGGATTTCTTTCCGGACATCGTTTTTCCCCAGACATAGAACTCACGCGGCTCGAACCTCTTGCTTTCCTGTTTGCTTACACGGCGGAAGGTGACAGATCTAAACCAAGTAGCAGGCTTAAGCAAGTTTCTTTCTTGTTTTGCCGGGATAAAATCCGAAACTTTGGCTTTTGTTGTTCCTTCAAGACCATATGGTAGCAGATATTTGAGCTCCAGTTCCGCGTCCCTAGGCAAATTCTTAGCATATTCCATGGCGGTCTTGCTTGACTGCCTAGCCTTCAGTGGTAATGCTAAGAATATTCTTGTCACCATAGGCTGAGTCCACCAGTGGATGAGCACAGCTGGCAAGAAGGTGCCTATCGTTATAATCGCAATTTTCCAGAATTCCGTGCCTGCATAGATATGGGAAGGAATAATGATTGCAGTGCCGAACGCGATGCAGGCTAGAGCTGAAACCCGAAGCAGGGAAAGCGGGATTTCGCGCCCTGCGCCAACATGGTAGATTTGCAATCGTTCTCGGTAGGTCTTGTTATCTATTCCATGTACAGTCTGTAGTCTTTGCGGTTGCTGTCGTGTCAAAACCTCAATGTGCAATCTTTCCCGAGGAGTCAATCTGACCTTGCGATCAATCTCTGCTTGCGGTATAATTCGCACAGGCACAGGTACTCGACGGTCGACGTTCACTCCTGTATCTGCGACCGGCCGCGGGACTAACTCTTTTCCATTCTGTGCGTTTGTCGAGGACGAGGGTAGAGAATTGGTTGATGTCCGAGGTGATAGGGACACGTTGTATGGCCAATTACGTTTCGATGACTGCGTTTCTCTGCGTAGTTGTGTGCCGTGTTGCGCTTTTGCCTTAGCTGTCTTCGACCGTGCGCAGCTGTTCGAGATATGGCGAGAAGACAGTCGATGTATGACAGAAGAAGTACTGATAGCAGACCTCGTTTGCATTACGAGGCATCTTTGAAGGTTCATCTTCGTCGTCGGTCAAGCTGACTCCTGGGAGGCGTGTTGTCATAAGTACATTCTCCTGATTGTCGCTAAGCTTAGTACCATTGAATAGCACGAGTGAATATCTAGCATTTGAATCTATATCAAATTGCTCTGTAATTCAACCTGGAGGACAGCCTTGTTAGAACGGGCAATTCTAAGCTGCAACAAGCACCCGGAAGTGCCCGGATTGGTGCAGGATCTAGGCGTACGATAAGTGATACGAGACCCCTGAAGTTCCCCAGATTCAGCGCCTGGAACGTCACGTAAGTCCTGCTGAGTATCCTCGTATTCCCCTCTCATCATACCACAACCCTTGCACCATGAAACTTGATGCAACTCCGCCGTCGTGATTGAGTCGCGGAGACAGAAGGTTGGTCGGGATGCGACTATGCGCGACTTCAATCGTTAAATGGCTCCTCTTAGCTCGCGGCATTAGGGCGACTGCCTACTCACCTTTGACCGACGACACGATCAAATACCGGTTACCTCGTCCGCAGCCGCGAGATTTCGATATCAACAATGGCCCTATACTTGCACCTATACTCGTTCCTCGAGTGCCAGGCACAGAGAACTCATTGAAGGTGTTGGACCATTTCGTGCGGTTCTTTCAGAATGAACTACCAGCGTGGGACCTGTCAATTCACAACTCTACATCCAAGACACCGACACATGGTAACGAGGAAGTCCCTTTCCGCAATTTCGTAGCTAGAAGGCATCCTCCATGGGCAAAAGAAGGTGATGTTGGTTACTTGACCTTAGTGGCGCATTATGATTCCAAGGTTGAGCCAGCTGGATTTATAGGTGCTACTGATTCAGCTGCACCCTGTGCTATGATCATGTCCGCCGTACGCAGTATAGATCAAGCCTTAAGTGACAAATGGACTAAGCTATCCGAGAAACAGGACGATTTCGGACTGGAAGACGAAGGCGCTACAGGTCTTCAGGTCTTGTTGCTAGACGGTGAGGAGGCTTTCCATTCCTGGACCGCGACCGACAGTATCTATGGCGCTCGAGCACTTGCGGACGACTGGGACAGTGCTACGTACCCTGCCTTGAGCACTTATAAGACGAAGTTGAATAGCATTGAACTTTTTGTGCTGCTCGATCTGCTCGGTAGTGGAGAGAATTTACCAATTCCGAGCTGGATGCAGAATACTCATTGGGCTTATCAGAAAATGGCTGATGCCGAACAACGACTGCGTAAGCTAGGGCTGTTCAAGAGCGACGCCAAGCAGACTTGGCTTCCTGAAGCAAATAAGAAGAATGATGGCATTTTCCAGCAGACCATGATGCAGGATGATCATATACCTTTCGTTGCTCGAGGGGTTCCCACTCTACATCTTATACCTTCGCGGTTCCCTTCTCAATGGCATCGGATTGGGGACAATGCAGAGTATCTGGACCTAAAGACGGTTGAAGACTGGTCTTTACTTACGGCAGTCTTTGCGGCGGAGTATTTGGGGCTCGACGGCTATTTTGAACAGCGTCCTGTCATGATCCGTGATGAGCTGTGAGTATGGAACTGATCTTCATGTCTCTTGCAGACGACTAATCGGCCTTAGTCCACCGTGATTTCTGCCTTCCAAGCACAATTATACCAATTTACCCTTACTCGTGGGCACTGGCAGGACTAAAGAGCTATGGCATTCAAAAGAGATGATCATTCATACGACCTGTTCGACTTGCTCCAATTCCAACAAGTCGATAAGGTGCATCGCATGTTGTGTTTGAATATACGTCTGTCCGAGTGTAAATGCTCACAATCCTGGCAATTCCGGTAGTGGGCCACACTCAAGATCATCCACTCTTGCGATCGGCTTTAGACTTGTCCACAACCCCAATCGTAAGGAGCTCGAGTGAGATCAACGTTTCGAGCTGGTCATGTGGTGAACGATTGCGAAACGCCATCTCGAATGTTGTGCAACATTGTTTGGTGAAGCATATGTCTTGTCCCAGTCGGAAGTTGGTCTGAATGGGGGGACTACATGCGATGCTATCTCTTGCACTTTCGTATAGAGACCAGGTCTTTCGCTATAGGTTCACAGTCAGCTATACGGAGCGCTAGTCCTTGCCTGAAATGTCCACTTCAATCGCTTAGAGATGGGTCCAAGATAGACTTTGACCTCTGTATCAAGGTCTCAAATTAAAAACAAGCCGTTAGTGTCACTCGCACCAATCCTCCAAAGGAAGGTACCGACATACTTCACGGAAGGTATGCTTAATTTCAGAAATGGGACTATTCGTGCATTGTATGCTATGAACTCCATCACTGCTCCATTCCTTCGATATCAGCCGTATAAATCAATACATCGTGTGAAATTATGGTCGCATTGCGAGCTCGAATGAGCCTTGCATATTGTTCCGAGTCATCATACATAGGCCGTCCACAACAGCCAATTATTGTGGTCATACATATTTCGAAGAGTGGCGTAATTATCTCGACCGTGGCGTTAACTCAGCCAAAGAACACGACGACCTCACCACGATCATTTCGCTTCAGTCGAAGTCCTTTCCAGAGATCCTTCTCTTCTTCTCTCTTGTCGCTTTCCTTGTTGATGTCACTGTCTCTGTGGTACCGCTTCAGCACTTTATTGATACTGTAGCCACGACCACTATCCGGACCCTTGGTAATATAAGCCAGAAAATCATCGCATTTCCTCCTGCGACGTTCTTCTTCACCGAAGATAACCATTTGTTGGTTCCCTTGCTCTCGATCGCTGTCTGAAGGCGAATGAGCTGCTCGGTGCTGGCTGGTCGAGTGGTACTCGATAGCTTTCTGCTTGCCGTTGCCATTGCGGTGGTCAGAGGTGGACATGTCGGGGGATCTACTACCGTGACGTCCCTTAGATCGAGATGAGCGCGACGAATGCTCGATGCGCACGTTTGCGCTGCTTGTGCCGTTGTGGCGTGTTACTTTGTGTTTCTTGCGCTCTCTGCGATCGCCGTCTCTGCTGCGGCTTGAGGGTTTCTCGTGGGCATCGGAGCTACTCCCTCTTCGGCGTGATTTCTGATCTGATGTAGTTTCGGGATGTGCTGATAAAGCACCACCTATCATGGACATGACGCGACCAGCGCGTCCTTTGATACTGATGCCAAGACCTGCATCGTCTATGTCTTTAGAGCGGCGTGTACGTTTCAGTGGAGATTGTGGTGAAGGTTCTTGAGCTCTAGCCGGTTTGACAGGCTTCAGTTTGGCGAGAGCTTGTTTGTCGCGGTCTCGATCAGGCGAAGACGTTGTGTGGCCCCAATCGTCTTCTTTGTCAGATAGCATTCGCTGTAGTCCTCCTGTGAGGCCGGAATGAGCAATGGCTCCTGGAGTGTCGACCACGGAGCGCACGATAGTGGTAGGTGCATCGCTCATGTTGACATCGCTGGCGTGGTCGTCGGTCTGTGCTCGTTTGCGCTTCTTCTCGCTGTTGCTGTTCTGTCTGCTATGGGTGGCTGAAGATGGTACCGATCGATCGAGTCTTGCCTTTGCTGCTTTTGCCGCTGGGGTCATGTAGTCCAAAGTGATCGTGCTGGCGTTTACGTTTGCGGGCCGTGGATGTACGGGTTCGGCTCCATATGTAAAGCCGTTCTCGTGGTACTGCTTGCTATCCAGCTGCTCTTCCGTGTTCCTGTACTCGTTCCTGCTCGTTGGTCTGCTGCCTCCAAAGACACTTGGCGCGTCTCTTTTCAAAGACATCTCTTCACGTTCGGTTGCGAATTGTATCGCCTTCTGGTCTGGGGTATCTTCCTCTTCTACCATATAATCGAAAACACTATCACGATTTGATGCTGGCACAGCGGGTGGCGGAGTTGGTGCTTGTGGTGGCACATCTTCTATAGTGACCTTGTGAGGCACCAGAGCGTTGTTCTCGTTGGGCTCTAATATAGACACTGATTTCCTCTTCGAAGCCTTGGTGGGCTTCTCCTTGTAGAGATTGCCCTCGTACTTTTGGGCTTCTGTCATACATGACTTGCATACGGTCAGCAGGTGCAATCATGCAGGGCGCAAGAGTCATCATACTGTATGAGACCTATACTCAGTGCCGCGAAACGTGGTCATGCAATCGATACATGTGAATGGCGCATGGCATTGATTTCGATGCGAATCGAGTTTTTTCTTTGTTTGCACATCACCACAACCCTGCAAAACCACCGTCAGAAATGTATGATACTGGACTTTGCCAACTGACCTCGCATTGGAAAGAAACCATGGCGGGCCCTCAGTCTGGAGAGCAGATTTCGTGGATAAGTGCTTGGACGATAGGATCAATGCTGCAGAACGGGTCTCATTTGGGCAGCAGTTGTAAGTGTAACACGAAAGAGACCAGTCTTCGGGCAGACTGGGAGCAAAGGAGTGGATCAAGGGTGTATTAGTATTGCAGGCCCTTTACTGCGACATAGTATTGATAGAGGGGTGGTTCACGAGGGAGTGCGCAGAGGGAGGATCACTGGTCATCATAGCAGGCTAACAAGGATTTGACCAAGCGTGATCTTCACAAAAATAAAACCCACACAAGTTCGCGCGTCTCAGAGACCTTCACTAGCTCCTTTAGTGTTAGTCTTGTCGCGTGCTGTTGAAGCTTGAGACGCTCATGCATCATCTGCGCTTGGGCAGCCTCTGAAATTGCTTCAGGCTACAGACGCGCCTCTGTCAGGGGCTGATATTGCTTGGAACACCCATTATTGGTCTTGTTTCGAATCCAGATGACGTCTCAGTAAGCTGCGAAGATCCTCAAACATGAGATGAGACAAACCTGAATTGATGCTATGCTGCACTAGTCCTAAGGTCAGGTGTAACGAAGTACATGCTGATATGCTGCCATAGTGGTCATACAGGTTTACAAGTTTTTAACATACACACCACCTCCCCTCGTTCGACGGTTGTCTAGGTCGTTCAGCGCAACTCAAAAGAAATCATCTGTCACGTTTAGAAGCCTGAACAAGCCTTCGGATTTGAGATTTCCGGTCCGTAAAGAGAGGCTCTAGGAGTAAGTGTTTCCCCATGCTCGGGAATGGGACCCAGATGAAAGATGCCCATGCCCCAGAAATGCCAGACTCTGCATGACTAATTCAATATTGATCCAACTTGGGATACATGTCCCAGGGCGTACGTATATACTAGAAATACATATCGTTGTGATTGACACTCAATTGGAGCTTAACATACTGAAATTGAACATTTTGCCATTAGCTGACACTCCACACCACCAATGGAAGCCAAAAAGCATCCAGACGACGCCATCCTTGCACGACTGCCACATGACTTGCAAGTGCAGATCCCTAAGCACGCCTCGTGCATTCACGCCCTAGAAGTGGCCTACGACGTATTGCCAGAACCTATCTTCAACCACAGTCTACGTGTTTTCCTTCTCGCGAAGTGGCTTTCCAACAAGGAGAACACTGGCTATGATTCGGAGAGCAATCGTCCTTTACTGTTCGTAGCCTGTATTTGTCATGACTTTGGTGCTAGCGACAAGTATAACGGAACGCAAAGATTCGAGGTGGAGGGAGCTGATGCAGCCACCAGCATATGTGATGATCACGACTACACCACCTCTCAGCGTCAGATGATCTGGACTGCAATTGCACTGCATACTTCTGCGGGTATAGCGGAACGTATAGACCCTTTCACCAGACTGGTGAGAGTAGCTGTGAAATGTGATTTTTCCGCATGGGTTTGCAAGATGCATGGTGCCCAAGATCACCTGTCTGAAATCGAGGAGATACTGCCTCGTCTGAACATTGAGAAGGTGCTTGCTGATAGTGTTGTGAAGCAGGCTAAGAAGATACCGGAAAGGCTTGATGGTGTCCCCTGGCCTCCTGATTCTGAAAAGCACCCGAAAGCCAGTTGGCCAGGCATCCTGCTACGAGCTCATGCGGAAAATCCGGACTATGAAGGTGTAAATCCAGCTTTTTAGGTCTGTTGTGGAAAGAGCATGCTCAGAGGAAGCGAAGATGTAATCAATTGAGCTTAGCTTGCACCGCTATAATTGAAGTCTTCTTCCTATAGCACCGAAGCAGAGACTGGTGCAGAAGAGTATGCTAGCTAACCACAAGAACACGCCTATCTTCTCCGATGTTTGTTCTTGATATATGTCTGGGATAGGTATGAAAGATGGATTGAATAGTAGTGACATCACCGTTCCAGCTACACTGACAAGAAATGACAAGGCAAATCCTGGGGTGGAGCGGTCAATAAGATACCACAGGACAGGATTCGCAATGGCTAATGTGCACGACACTTGCAGGGTCGATTGCCATGGCACTCGCCGCTGTTGCATTGTCAGTCACTGTCAAACCAGATGATGAGTTTCACGTACCAGGGCAAATGCAATACCTATGAAGGCTCCAATACTTCGCACAGCCGAGTACCATATTGGCCCCAGACCGTTATCTGCCAGTGAGGGCCGATCTTTTCCCGAGTGAGATCCGCGTGACATCGAGCGTAGATGTTGCTGTGGTGGTGCCTTGTCAACAAATCCATCTGTCACGGCCTCCTCATCGTCGAAGAACAGATCAAGTTGAGGCAGCGCATTTCCGAGAATCACACCCATAATACCCCAGCCAATCTGGTAGTATTTGGAATTTTTGCGACCACTAGGTACCGGCATTGTGTTAAACTGCTGTGTTTTGTGAAGGTGTGTGATTAGAGCCCCAAAGCCCATTCCGAAACCGAACAGCATAAGCGTTTGTGTAAGTAACGGAAAGTAGAAGTTCCTGACGGTCTTCTTAAGCGGCCTCCGGATGACAGGTTTCCTCGTGGAACTGTCTGAGAATGGAAAGGAAGGTATTTGGAGCCGATCCGTGTCGAGGCTTGTTCCTCGATTGCGATAGTCTGGGGTCTGAGCACCCGTTCCCCAAGGTGTGTTGAGCTCTTCTCCTCTGCCGTCCACGGCGTTCGAGTAGATTCCGAGTAGAGTCGACGAAGTAAGGTTCAGGATGGACCGTGTTCGACTAGGAGGAAGGCTGCGCTCAGAATGACCACCCGTTAAGAGCTCTGAGTTTTGTGCTTCTGGAGCAGGAGAAGGTGGCTGAGATGAGTCTGTTGATGCTGGCGCAATCTCAAATGCACGTCTGGGCACCGGTCGGTGCATCTGTGGCATCTCCATGTCTCCTAATGCTGCCAATATCTCTCTTCGAATCGAGGTCCACGAGCTTGCTAATAGCGTTGGTGTAGGAAACTTGAGCTAGAATCGATCGACTTCGCAACAGTGCTAAATCCAATTCTGTTGACTCCTTCTATAGATGTGAAAGGTGAAGTTCGTCGACGAGTACGAGTGGAGTAATTGAGCAGGCACAACAGTTGTTCTCTTGCGGTTCTCGTGGAAGGTGGCTAGCGGGATCCTACCAAAGTCGTCCGACAGTCGCAATGGTCAGTTTCAGCATCTTCACATGTTATTCCTGCTGCATAAGCATCATTGCGACTCTTCTCCGACCAGGATGTAGAATGACATGTGGCATCGAGCAAATGTCCAAGCATGCCTGCAGGTCTCTTGCCTCGCTTCTGCAGCGAACGAATTTGCTAAAATACTCGTGCTATCCTTGTGGGGTGTACGGAGGCTATATGGTGCCCGTAGCCAGGATTATTAGTAGTCTGCTAGTCCCTAGAAATCGTCCAGCTAGGCAGCGGTGCCGCCCGTGTAACCTCACTACCGAGACTACGTGCACGTGATCTACTAAACTCTCGTGGGCAGTATGACGTGCCGAAGATGAGACTCAAATAAATTTATGCTGCGAAAACGAAACGGTACGTCTTCTTGTTGCACATAGATCAAGATTCCGTAGTGCATATAGGATATTTCGACTGTTCATACCACAGTGGAAATATCCAAACATGTCTCTAACTCAGCAGATCGACGCAGATAATGCGCCTAACTATGAGGACATGGAAAAACAGTTTGCTGTCAAGGCTGTGCACCAGATGACTGTCTACTGGGGCATTCTAGAGAAAATGCCGGGCTCAAAGTTGCGGCTGACAAGAATGGACGATGAGATTCTGGACTCCTTCAAGCAAGCCTTTCCTGATTTTGATCCAGCTCAACCCATCGATGAAGACAGGATGAAGAGTAAAGAGGGTAAAGAACAGTGGAGGAATTTCATCAACCAGTACGAGAAGAAGGTTGAAGACTTCAACTTCGGTACCATGCTCAGAAAGAGTCCGAAGACCGAATATGAGGAAAAGGAGACTATTTTTGCGGTGCGCATGCAGTTCTACGCCATCGAAATTGCTCGAAACCGTGCCGGATTGAACGACTGGATTTACGAACAAGCACAAAAGAAAAAGAGCAAGTCGTGATGTGTTGTCTTCGTTATCAAGCCTTTAGTAGTGCCTTTGGTTCAAGAGTAGGGATGATGTGCATGCCATTGGAACAATAGTAAGCAATGGCTTGGCATCTAAACGTCCGCCTCGAATTATGTGGGATTAGCACGAAATCGGGCCTCATGCACGGAACTGCTTGGCTCGTCCCAAGAAATGCAAGAGGATGACAGCGAGCAAGAGTCACCGGAACCACTGCAGCAACAAAGACCTGGCGGTATTGCTGCGTACAGGGTCATTTTCACCTTCACCCGACCGAGCCATTACCTCATACTGCTAAGCGCAGGGCTCTTTGCATCACTCTCGGGTTTGATCAAGCCCGCAATCTCCGTGTTGACCGGGCGTTTCCTCAGCTCTTTCACAAACTATGCTGCTGGGATTATCAGCGACGACAAAGTAAAGCAGGATACAAGCTCGACGATTTATGCATTAATAGTCGTTGGAGTAATATCATTACTAACACGAGCTGGATTCTGTGCTTCCTGGATCGCATATGGCGAATTGCAAGCAAAAGCTGTCCGAGAGGACTTGTTTTCAGCGCTACTCATCCGCCATCTAGGATGGTTCGAAGCACAAGAGGCTGGCGTGAGTACTTTGTTGAGTAGGATACAAACGTATGTTTTCTTAACTGTCCACTTCGACCACTGATTGACTGTGTAGACAAATCCTTGATTTCCAATCCGGTACTAGTCAGCCCTTAGGAACAGTGATAGTCATACTTGTACAATCCGTCGCATCCCTGGCCGTTGCATTTTACTACAGTTGGAAATTGACATTAGTCGTGCTTGGTTCCTTTCCGCTGCTCGCAGGCGGACTTTCCTGGCTTTCCACGGGATACCGCCAAGCTCTTGATGGACAGCAGGCAGAACTGACTCTTGCCACAAAGCAGCTCCTCCATTCCATACAGAATATAGTCTTGCTCAAATGTCACAACACGCAAAATGATGAAGTCGAACGCTATATGCGTTCAATTGAGTCGGCAGACAACCACTTCCGGCGGCAGACCCGAATTTCGGTATCAGAAACTGCTTTCCTGCGCGCCGCCACAGCGATCATACTCGTGATCAGTCTCGGATTTGGTACCTACCTAGTTCACGAGGACCATGCAAAATCTGGCGACATCATGACGACCTTTTGGTCAGCATCACAAGGCGCAATAGGAGTGAATGCCATTTTGACTCAGCTTCTAGTGCTAGAAAAAGGGCGAGCTGCGGCGGCAGCACTGCGCCTCTTACTCTTAGAAGTTGAACAGGGTGCTCTACTCCTCGAAGACTACAAGGGAAGAGCACCATTCAGGTTGGATGGGGATATCGAGTTCATTGATGTACGTCATCCACTGGCTCCTCAAACCCTGCTGACAGACCCAGGTCGGCTTTTCGTATCCTTCCCAACCTACCCACAAAGTGCTTAACGACGTCAAGTTCTTCTTCCCAGCTCACGAGACGACGTATGTACATCTATTCACTTCTCATCCTCCTGCTGACCGGGCATAGTTTTGTCGTTGGCAAAAGTGGTTCTGGAAAGAGCAGTCTGGCAGCATTATTGCTACGATTTTACACTGCCGATAGTGGTTGTATTGAGCTTGATGGCATTGACATCAAGACGCTGGATACTTGGTGGTTACGAAACAACATTACATTGGTTCAACAGAGCAGTGTTCTGTTTTCGGGTAGTATTCGTGATAACATCTCGATCTGTTGCGACGAGCAAGCTCAACCGACTCATCTCGATTTGACGCAATGTCTGGAATTCGCTGTACTTCAAGAAGTTGTGGAAGCGCTTCCCAATGGCATTGAGACTGACATTGGCAAAGGTGGCGGTAATATTTCTGGCGGTCAGCGACAACGTATGGCGCTTGCACGAGCACGGCTTCGTGATACGCCGATTCTGCTTCTAGATGAGTCTACGAGCGCACTGGATCATACTTCTACAGTAAAAATTATGAACAATATTAGGGAATGGAGACAAGGGAAGACAACCATTATAATTACGCATGATATGTCGCAAATTCAATCCGGCGACTTCATGTACGTTCTGAAGGATGGGGAGGTCATCTCGGAAGGCTTTCGACACGATGTCGTGCAGCATCTGCAACAATCTGGTAATGAAGATATGATTGGTCGCCCTCCCACGCCGGTTAATAGTGACAGTCAGCTTCCGAATAGGCGAAAGACACGTATCGAGCCTTTACTGCGTCCTGAATTGAGTCGCTCCCAATCCTACAGCTCGATAGAATTACCTGGTGCAGAAAGTACTGGCACCACGGTGAGCTCAATGGCCGAGACTTCCCTGCTTATAGACAGGATCAAAAGACGAACCGGCATTGCTGCGGGGATGAATGGCAAATGGACGAATCGAACAAGAAAGCGACAAGGCGCAACAGCGTTCACAGGATATGTCGATGGCCGGATTCCGATCTTGAGCGAAAGGATTGACAATAAGGGTAAAATTGAACTGATTCACTTAGGTTCAAGCACTTATCAACGGAAAGCGTTACCAGCAGTGATACAAAACGTTGACAAAACTGACTTGGACGATCTCAAGTTACCTCGAAAGCTGCATGACAGGATGACTATGACATCGCTTGCTTCCAGATACAGTCTTCATCCGACCTTGACACTACGACCGACGTATGAACAGCAAAATCTATCACTGCCGATCCCTGTTCAGCCAATCACAATCTGGGCCGATAACCACACTGACATCGGCAAGGATGACAGTAACATGTCATCAGATGAGCATCAGGCTTCTTCTCAACCACCATCGCCGTCGTTCAGACGGATAATTTATACCATTTGGCCGGCACTCGGCATAAGACAGAAGCGAGTGCTTTTGATAGCCTTGTGTGCTGCAGCGTCGTATGGTGCCATCCCCGCTTTGTCTTCCTGGCTTATGTCTCATCTATTTCAGAACTTTCAGCAACAGGACGCGTGGCAAAGTGCGGCGGTAAAATGGTCTGTGTTGTTCGTCGTAGTTGGGTTCGTCGATGGCGGACTGTTCTTCGGCGCGCAATTCATGCTGGAGACCACAGGACAAAGCTGGGTTCGTGCACTACGTCAACAGGCTGTTGGCCTGATCTTGAGACAGCCGAAGTCCTGGTTTGATGGCGCAGATTTGTCTTTGAGCGAAATTTGTGCTACACTTGACAAAGCAGCGGAAGATGTCCGGGACCTCCTAAGCAAGTTTACTGCTGCCATACTCATAGCGACAGTCACTGTTTTGGTAGCCATCATCTGGGGTATGGTTATATGCTGGAAATTGTTGTTAGTCAGCTTGGCGAGTGCGCCTGTTATCTACATCATCACGAAAACAATGGACACAGTCTCGCATCGATGGCAAGTGAGATCCGTTGACGCCGCTACCAATGTTGCGGAAGTCTTCTCAGAAAGCTTCTCGGACATACGAACTGTTCGGGCTCTCACATTAGAGTCACGATTCCATCAAAAGTTCACGGCATCAACCTCTAACGCGTTCCAGATCGGTTTACAACGAGGATTTTACCTTGGACTTTCATTCGGTGCGTCAGATAGCATTGCACCATTGATGACAGCAGCAGTGTTTGGTTACAGCATCAAGTTAGCGACTACACATGAGTCCTCAACCAGTTCCATAATCACAGCACTTGTGATGATCATCTTCTGCCTCACGAGTGCTAGTGCAATCCTCTCTAATGTACCACAGATAGCTTCGAGTTTGGAAGCTGGTGGCCGATTGCTGAAATTGAAAGATCTCCCATCAAATTCGCATGAGCAGGACGGACATCTGGAGATGACAGAGCAGGACTTTGTCGGTGGAGTTGCTTTTCACCGATTCTCCTTTGCGTATCCTACTCGCCCGAATGCCTATGTGCTCAAGAATCTACAACTTACAATTCCAGGAGGTAGATTAACGGTCTTAGTGGGCAAATCTGGGTGTGGCAAAAGCACAATTATTTCACTGCTTCTGCGGCTCTACGACGCAACAAATCAAGGTGATGGTTCGCAATTAATGGTTGCTGGCCACGATATTCAAAAGCTCAATGTAGCAAATCTTCGCTCCCACGTCGCATATGTGCCTCAACAAGCTCTCCTCTTCCCGATGAGCATCAAAGACAACATCCTATATGGCTCAGAAGACAAGCAAGACGGATGTAGCTCTGCCGATGACCGTCTGCATATGTCAGCACGTTTGGCAGGCATACACGACTTCATCACAACCTTGCCCTCCGGTTACGAGACAATCGTGGGCGAAGGTGGCTTGTCAGTTTCAGGTGGACAAGCACAGCGGATCGCACTAGCTCGAGGATTTGCGCGTAAGGCGAAGATACTGCTTCTTGATGAGCCGACAAGTGCTCTGGATGATGACAGCGCTAGAATAATCCGCCAGAGCTTGTCAAGCCTACTTGAGCAGCCCCCTCCAGAGCGCCCGACAATCATAGTTGTCACCCACAGTAAGGAGATGATGCAAATCGCTGGAAATATTGTCATGCTGAAAGATGGCTCAGTCGCTGAACAAGGCACGTTTCAAGATCTGATGACTCGACAAGGCGACTTCTACCATTTGATGAGAGCTGAAGGAGAGTGAGGACCTGTCGTGCAACTCACGAACACACTCAGCCTCTAACGAACCATAGCTCCAAGTCCAACAAAGGCGAATTCGTTTGCTAACATTACTATCATGCATTCGACACAATGATACATAGGAACGAGCAAACCTCCCTAGAATCTGGTCACAGAAACAGCAGCAAGTCAACCACCTACACTGTTCGCGGAAGAGCCAAACCGGTGGCTTCATAGATTCGACTCGCTCAACGAACCTGCTGACACTTTCTGACTGATACTAGATTCGGTGCAAGCAAAAATGACAACGATAATGCGGCTGCCTCCTGAGCTCATAAGGATCGTCCTGTTCAAACGTGTCAATGACATCGCTCTACTGAGCGCCACCTTCAACGATTTCAGGAAAGCGTACAAGGAACAATTTTCGATTCTGAGCACAACACATCCAGCTTGGAGATCGATTCTGGAATCAATGCGCTTTGAAGGTCGGGTCGGACGTCCACGTAGATACTTTTGTAAGTGCAATCAGGATCGTCTTCCACGCACGCGGCCACAAGCAAGATTTAAATTCGCATGAGCTGATGCTTGAGCAGATCGGCTGTTCCATCAGCCAGAACATGGCTGGGTCATTCGGTTCCATTCAGATACTCATGTCTACGCGGCCAGAGACGGGCGAGATGCGTGAGCGGTAGCAGCAAGACCGTGTCGGAGTTCTACATGAAGCACGACCTGAACACTTCAATGAATCCTGCGTCTCACTGCTTCAGCGGTCACAGAAATCTACCACCCCTTGCCATTATTTCAATGTACAGTGATATTGATAATCTTGACATCGTCCTCAGGCTTCTCCTTGATGACCCGTACGTTTTCAATCACATGCACTACGTCCTTGCCCTTGTCGACTCTGCCAAAAACAGTATGTTTGTTGTCCAACCAATCTGCCTTTTCCGCAGTGGTAATAAAGAACTGACTGCCATTCGTATTTGGTCCAGCATTTGCCATACTGATAGTATATGGTCTATCATGCCTCAAATCAGGATGGAATTCGTCTTCGAATTCTTTGCCCCAGATCGAAGTGCCTCCCGTGCCATCTCCCAGCGGATCTCCTCCTTGGATCATAAACTTCCGAATCACGCGATGGAATATCGTGTTATTGTAATAACCATTTCTCGCATGGGTCACAAAATTCTCAACTGTTTTCGGCGTTTGCTGGGGGAAGAGTCTGATATTGATGTCACCCATATTTGTATGGATTGTCGCAGCTGTGCCTAGCCGTTGTTCAATGGGAACTGCCTTCTGCTTCTTTCCTATTTGTGTCGGCTTTTCGTTGTGCACGTCACGATCGGATTTCGAAGGATTCTCCTCGTTCGTAAACATGTAGAATCGAACTTTGCCATAACCAGTGGCGAAAAGTGTCGGATCTCGTTCTTCAGCAGCCTCAAGCAAGGGGTTATTGCTAGTTGCCATTGATACAGTGACAACGCCTTTCTGCTGCGGAGCGCCCTGATACATTGATACGTTCAGCGCACGGAAAGACTCGTCCTTCCCATAGACCCGCATGACTCTGTTCGTAGTTGTATTTACCACTTTGATACCATGTAAAGAGCCGTAGCAAATAAAATGTCCAGATTCGTCCCAGCAAATATTAATCCGAGAACGCACTGCTGCATTATCAAGATCTCGTTCTACCGTCAGCCTCCGGTTAAATTCGTTGTCTTCGAGTTTGTGTATGGATGTGCCGGACTCGTGCATGGCTTGCAAGGTCTCTATCGATTCGTCGTATGAACGTTGTAGCTTCCCACTCGCAAAGTCAAAAACCCTAACTTTGCGATCGGGAAAGGACCATATAGCGAATCGCTCGCCCCCTGGTGAGATGGAGATGCAGCATGGTGCAGACTTTGCCTTCTTGAAGTCGAATAGATTTGTGCTAGACTTCAGCTTGAATACATCGTCTGGCTTTTCGAAATTTTCATGAGGTTGCCAATACTCTATCATGCCTGACGCATCTGCTGAAACAACGCAATCAAACCGGCTGTTGTAAGCCATTGCAACCACTTCAGCTCGGTGTATGTTCGTGAGCGTATGTAACGGCTCGGTCTTCTCTCCTCGTCCGTCATATATACGAATGTCCTTGCCTATACTAACGGCAAAATATGGAGGAGATCCACGTTGATGGACCCAGCACACCACAGTCCCAGCAGTATCGAGACTGATTGAAGCCAATAAATCGAATGTGATCACGTCGAAGATCTTGATAGTCAGGTCGTCCTCATCACCTAGTGTAGCATAGAGAGCACCATCAGCCGTGACGGCCGAGCTACGA
The DNA here is from genome assembly GCA_022813495.1 of Pasadenomyces melaninifex. Classification (NCBI taxonomy): domain Eukaryota; kingdom Fungi; phylum Ascomycota; class Dothideomycetes; genus Pasadenomyces; species Pasadenomyces melaninifex. Next base: position 120,720 of record JAKLMI010000023.1, read on the forward strand.
ATTCGACCTTCATGTGCTCGGTACTCCTTAGCAAACTCGATGCCAGAAAACGTCTTCTTCCAGAATTTAACGACTCCATCGATAGAGGTAGTTATGACAAAGTCGGCTGGGGATGGTGCGATTGTCACGCTGGAGATCTGCTCTTTATGCATCAGAGACTTCGAGTATCGCAAGCCTTTAGGAAGGGCAGCGACGTACAAAGCTTCATAGGGGAGCTTCCTCTTCTTCTTGGGCGGCACTGAAGAAGGCAGTGCTGGGCCAAAATCATCGTCCGAAGACTCGTCGTCTCCATTAAGAGGCCTCTTGTTCGACATGGTGTTTCAACTACTTGCAGAGAAATACTGGTAGTAAGGATTTAGTCATAGGTCACGTCTCAATCATCAAAAAGCAAGTGATATACGTGGTCACGTGATCAAGTGGTCGGTGTCAACGAGGAGCAAGAAGCATCCTTCCGTCAATTCATGTACATCTTTTCGAATTGATCATTTTTAAACTCTCCTCCATGCGTCTGCAGTACGTTGCAGCCATGTGCCTGGACCAAAACCCTGTCTCACAACCTCTTCCCTTACACTTTTCGACGCGAACTTATCCTCGACAGCCTTCTTCGCAACACTGGCCATCCGCGCAGCTCTTTCGGCACGCTCAGCAGCCTCGCCGCTCTCACGCTCAATATTCTCTCTCCAAGCTCTATCCTCTTGGTCTCTAGCCTCCAGCTCAGCAAGCCACTTGTCTCTCTTCTCGGCAGCCCGTTTAGCTTCCGTAGCTTTTTCAAAACTTCGTCGTTTCAATCTCTCATCCTCGTAGAATATCGAGCCTGCCACTATGGCCAGTAGAGTGAAGCCTTGTGCGTAGACACGAGCTCGAAACATTTTATTCGTCCGTGTGCTGTCGCCCATCCTGATTGATTTGGAAGCCTGATATAGAGCATAGCACGTGGCTGCAATGCCGATGGGTATCAGTGGTTCTTGACGAATTTTGCGCCATAGCTTTCCACTTCGGCTTTCGTCGAAGAAATCTGGCTGGTCGTCGAAGGACGATGGGATGTCGCCGGACGAAAGAGGCCGTTGTGTACCTGACATATTGCTGGTTGCGATTTTCAGAGGGACAAAGCTTCTCTGCCGGTCGATCAGGCGTGTTGTGAGATCTCGTGAATCGTTTCACAGCGGAAGAAGGTCGAGCTCTTATGTCGTGTATTCAGTCCGCGACTGGTTTACAAGCTGTTCATGCGGAAGACTCTGCTTTTGGGAGGAGAATCAAAGATGAAGATCCGCTCTCGTGCTAGTCGTCCTCGAGGCCGATAGCTGCTCTGCTTTGCTCTGAAATCTTGTGTGCTCTAACAAATGGCATTGCTCATAGGACACAGATAGTCGATGCGACTTATCGATTATATGCATCTCATCGTCATTACTTTTCAGCGGCCACTTCAACATTAAGTTTGTTGAGATGGGCCTATTTTCCCAGGTGTTCATGCCTAGAGGCCGCTTATATTACGACCGGATCCAGGCGCATCTCCTCAGTCAAGAAGCTAGACGAGCTCGCCAGCAGTGACCACCGGCATCGTTCAATGTTTTCCCTCTGGCTTCAATACAAATTGGAGAATAAATTCTACACGCCACGAGTACGACACCAAGGATGAATTGCGACTACACATGCGCAAGGTCGATGAACCTCGCGTTAGGTGACAACTATGCCGCACATACCGATGCGTTTTGTTACGCTCTCCAATGACAGCTCCGAGCAGTGATTGCAACGTCTACTCGTTCGCCGACACCCTCCAGCACAAGTCTGTTAGACGCTACTGCAGGTACGCTGGGGCTGATCTCTAGGCATGGCGAACGTGGAAAGCTTCGGGTGTCAAAAGGCGCTAAGCTTTGCTCGCTATCGATAGCTGTAGCCGCAAAGAATTTGTTGACTCTGCGGCGGTGAGCATGAGTCGGAGATGAGTGAAGGTCGCTGCATAGTCGGGCTTGAGGACGAAGAATGATGTTCGCTTTACTGATTTATCGAAACCTGCATGTAATACTCGACCCGACTCTCTGAAAAGCGAATAAGCACATGTGCTTCTCAAATTTCTGAGCCAGCCCAGAATTACAGACAATACACCTACAGCAAGCTGCTGTCTAGCAGCATCCAGTTCGCTATGGACCACGAACCCAGCACGAACGGCATTTCTGCGCCTACAACACCCAAAAGAACCTCAACTTTGGCGCTCACTGAGTATGCGACCAATCCTACGCCAAATCGGACACCACCATCAGAGCCAAACCCAAGAATACCAATATATGACCTTCCCAGAGACTTTCTCCTTCCGAATGGCTTCCCAGATTATCTCCGTCTCATACTCACCTCGCGCGTCTACGATGTCATCTCCGAATCGCCTCTATCCCATGCAGTCAACCTCTCAAATCGGCTGGAGTGCCGAGTACTTTTGAAAAGAGAAGATTTGCTACCAGTATTCTCCTTCAAGTTGAGGGGAGCTTACAACAAAATGGCACATTTGACGGACAAACAGAAATGGAAGGGCGTAATAGCCTGCTCAGCAGGTAATCATGCGCAAGGTGTTGCGTACTCAGCACGCCATCTCAAGATTCCAGCTACAATCGTGATGCCAAGCGGTACACCAGCTATCAAGCACAAGAATGTAAGCCGTCTGGGAGGCGCAGTAGTGCTGCACGGACCAGACTTTGATTCTGCCAAAGAGCACTGCTATATGCTTGAGAAGCAGCATGGGTTGACCAATATTCCACCATTTGATGATCCATATGTGATCGCAGGACAAGGAAGCATAGGGCTTGAGCTCTTGCGGCAAACCAATTTGCAAAGTCTGAAAGCTATCTTTTGTTGTGTAGGTGGAGGTGGGTTGATAGCTGGTGTCGGAATTTATGTCAAGCGCATTGCACCACATGTGAAGATTATCGGGGTTGAAGCCAACGACGCTAATGCTATGGTACAATCACTCAAAGCTGGAAAACGCGTTTTCTTGAAGGATGTTGGGCTCTTCGCAGACGGCGCAGCAGTAAAGACGGTTGGTGAGGAGACTTTTCGCATATGCCAGGAAGTCGTAGATGATGTGGTCATGGTCACCACGGACGAAATCTGTGCCGCCATTAAAGACACTTTCGAAGATACAAGGTCCATCCTCGAACCTGCTGGCGCATTGAGCTTAGCCGGCTTGAAGAAGTGGGTAGCCGAGAACCCATCCGAGGACTTTAACAGAGAACTTGTTGCAGTCACTTCCGGCGCCAATATGAATTTCGACAGACTTCGATTTGTAGCTGAACGTGCGAGTTACGGTGAGCAGAAGGAGGCATTATTAGCCGTTACTATACCCGAGAGGCCTGGTTCGTTCGCCGCACTTATCGAAGCTATCCTTCCTGCTGCATGCACGGAATTTTCATATCGGTACAGCACAGGGCATAACGCCCATGTGCTGATCGGCATGTCGATTTCAAATGCCGCATCTCGTGTATCAGAGCTATCGTCACTATTCGCGCGTCTCGAGCAAGGAGGAATGACTGCCCGGGACATATCTGACGATGAGCTTGCAAAGACACACATCAGATATCTGAATGGGGGCAGGTCTTCAGTCGCTGATGAGAGACTATTCACGTTTGAATTCCCAGAGCGACCAGGAGCTTTGTCCAAGTTTTTGAGGACGCTGAGGCCAGGTCAAAATATTAGTTTGTGGCATTACAGGAACTACGGTGGTGATATTGGCAGGATCTTAGCAGGCATTCAGTGTCCAAAGTCAGAGGAAGGTGAGCTGAAGAAGTTCTTGAACGAGCTAGGATACCCGTGGACGGAGTGTACGAACAACGAAACATATAAGATGTTCTTGCGGCAGTAACGGCTACATAGGAAGCATGAGCAATCACAGCTGATTTGAGAGGCAGAGAAACTGTTGCTCCTCCTGCCATCATGTCTGCCCATCTTATCATTTTCGTAGTTAAGGATTTGCTAACTCGTGCGACCATGATTTCTCTAGTGCTTGAAATGTCGACTCCGAGTGCTCGAGAACACGGCTGCTACATATGACCGCCTTGAGCTAGTTCGTACACCGTGTTCGTGATGATGTTTTTCTTTGGGGGTAAAAAAGCCAAAAAATCGAGCTCGCGTGTTTAATCACGCTTCAGTTCAAGGTCGAACTGGGGATTGAACCCAGGACCATCTCCGGTCCTGACGCCTGTACAGCGTACTGTAAAGGAGATGTGATAACCACTACACCATTCGACCCATGGAAGTTGTGTGCGAAATCGGAAGCATGATTTTGTTAACATCCGATATATTCTGCACATAATGAGCTGCCCGATCGCTCGAGACGCTTGATCTCAAGGACCCATGCGCTGCTCAGTGGGTGAGATGAAGGACTCTGAATGTCCTTTGGGACCAGATTTGTCAGTATACCCGCACCTAGAAATATCTGGCCGAGTAGTAATACAGGAAAGTGGTTAATGCGTTCGACTCGGGGACCTTGTAGCCGATGATTTTGACGTCGAATTACCCGATATGGACAAAAGTCGGCCACGAGAGGAAATTCTGCCAAGCCCGGCTGACTGTCCTAGACGGATTGGTCCAAAAACTGCTAGAGAATTCCTGGGTGTGCCCAGGACAACATCACAGAAATACAACAGTAAGGCAAAGCAAAAGAGGGACTCTGAGGCGATTTCAATCAATTATATTTTGGCAGTCAAGTCGCGGTTGAGCAACCACCTAGCCTACCAAGCAACCGCATTCACTAGATCTTGCGAATGCGCCTTGGTATAGCTCCATCATAGCTGTATAATGAAACAGTATGCCACCTAGTACAGCCAGATGCCATATATTGTGCGATGCCCCGGCATAGTCAAATAGACCAGGCCACCACTTCTCGGGAACATGGCTAGCATATATTATTGCGCCCACCAAATAGACACATATGCTCTTCATAATCGGAGCATAGAAATAGAATGTCCACTGGACACCTCTCGTGATATTCAATTGTAATACAGGCGCAAATCCTGTAGCGCCCAATGAGACGTAGAAAGCCACTCTAGCCCACTTCATATCTGTTCGATTGAAGGCTTCTCGCCATGGTAGTATCGTGCCTGCCAGACCAAGCACAGCTGTCAATGACATGTAGACTGCTCTCGAGACTGGCTCACAGTAGAAGGCTGTCCATTCGGTGGTCAGAATGCTGGCAGCAATGAGGAATGAGATACCAGTGTAGTCGACACAAGCGAAGCGGTCGTAGAGACATTTGTCGGCTATGCCACTCATAGTGTGCCACATGGTACTGCATATGAGACATTTGCACGCTGCTGCAAAGAAGCAACCTGCAATGAGCATGTCCATTTTCGAGAACGAGGCAAAGGCGTCGGATGAAGGATAATAGTGGAAAGCTATAGCCAGAACGATGACCAGACCAATAGCATGAGACCAGATGTTGACAGACTCATTCGAAGGCTTGAACATTGAGTAGACGCATTCGATTTTGGACTCCGTGAAACGGTAGCCTTTGATGATATAGGGATTTTCTTGCCAAGGTATCGGTAGGTCCTCGTACGTGATTAATCGAGATTCAGCAGCTCTCTGCAATGCCTGTGCTATAGACTCAGCCAAGAGGTCTTTCGCTCGTTTCGCTTTGTCGTATCCTTCCTCGAACAGGTCCAGTGTCGCATTGATCGAGTCGTCCACCCTCTGCCAACCAGAATGCAGTAATTCATTCTTTCGTGCGTGAGCTCTCATTTCTAGCTCAGTCAGATATGCTTCCATAATCTTCATGCTGGCTTGTGCTTTTTCATCTAACGTTTCTCTCGAAGGCATTACGTCGTTGTAGTGTGTTTCCAAAGTCTCGACAAAGATCTTGGCGCGCTGCTTCGCTGCACCCCATAGTACCTCGCCTGAATGATATGGTGAACACTTATCCCTGACATCGCGCAACGCTTGGTAGCCCTGCTCGAGTTGCGCATCCCAATGAGTTAATGTCTCTAGCTTGTATTGCTCTAACCGATCGAAGCGCTTTTTCAATTCGTGTAGGAAGAGATCGACTCGAACATAGATAGCTTCAGGGCTGTATACACTGGTGTTTCGTCTATGTGTCGGTTCGTAAGAATGCCGTCTTGTGCGCCGAAGCAACTGTGATCTTTCTGTAAAAGCGCCAGGGCTCGGTTCGCGGCTTGTCGTTATGGCATCTCGTTCAATCACCAGCGAGCCATATGTGCTCATCCTTGCGCTTGTATGCCTTTACGGCAAGAACCATGAAGGTATCGATGGCAATCTATGACTTCATAGGCCAGTTTGCCGGTCGCAGGTTTCGTTAAATCTTGGTGTAAGGGTAGTCGTCCGTCTGGTGCTCTGTTGAATAGAAGAGCTCTCAGTAAGGATCGTGGTGTTGGCGGGGTTGATTATCGTGGCGATTCGTGCATATGAAGGAGAGAAAGAGAATCATTACGGAGTATCCAAACGAGTCTTGCTGGAGTCTTGCGCATATGCCACTGCGCTAAGCACGGCTGGTGGAGCGCTCTGGATAACTAATCGCCCTTGCATGATCGAGCTCGTGTCAAGGGTGCTTGGAAATGGTTGGTCGTGCTCGCTTTCACGTGCGAATGTCGAGGTTCTCGAATAGGACCTGCGATATGAGCATGTGGTCTCGTAGACACTCATTACTTCTCAGCGATTCTTTCACAAGTGCTACAAGTCTTCACGGCTCTTGACCGATGCTACACGAGCGACCAAATTTCAATGTGTCAATTTGGCAAGAGCCACTAGCAGCTGTCAGGCGTCAAATTGGACGTCATCTGCAATCTAAACCCACCTAAATTAAGCTCTACCGAGGTGAAAGTTCGAAATTCTGCAAGCCTTACGAACTTCTACAAAGCTGTATGAGTCCAGCTCAAGTAGAAGCACTTACATCCAGTCATTCTATAGCAGCTGACTTTCTGAATCTACCTTGTATCCAACAACGATACATCTTGATGCGTCGTTGTCGATTAACGATCAGTCTTCGGTCCACGTCGAGATTGAGAACATCAAAGGCTGGTGAAGCATCGTCATCTCCAGGTTTCGTCGTCGCTTCCTGGACGTTAGTGCCATTTTGACATTCATGCTTGTCACACGATCTTCTAACATCGTCATCGTTCGAGCCTTTCCATATCCGCGCCAGTTCGTCTTTCTCAAAGAAGTAGACGCGCGTCCCATCACCACGAACATAGAAGTTCTCCTCCATCCATCGTCCAGCTTTGAAACGAACTTGAGCAAGGTCACCACGGCCATAATCACGGAATAGCACTTCACCACCAGGTCGCAATAATGTCCAAATATTCTTGACTGCCCTTTGCCATTGCTTGGGATTGAGCGCTGAGAATATGAAGATAAGTACAACAACGTCGACGCTTCCCGGAGCCAAGCCTTCTGGTAATTCATCACTAGCCACGTCCCAGACCTCTGCGCGAAGTGTGCCACGTTTCTCAGTCTGATAGTCCTCGGCCGCACGCATTGTTTCGACCGCTTTCTTGCTGAAATCCGCGGCCACGAGCTCTAGTTCTGGGTTCGCGTTCAAACGCATGACTGGGAATGCTGTGTTACCTGCTCCAGCACCAACCTCGAGTACAACTTTTCGTCCTGCATCTGCTTTAGTCACTTCACCTAGTACTGGAAATTCTTGGATCAGCCACTTTCGATCCTTGAAGAACGTTGCACTTTTCTGCTTGTAAAACAGATCCCACCATTTCTCGGGCTGAGAGTTGAAACGGTTACGGTCAAAGTCAGAAACAGGTGTTGCTCGTTGCTTGGCATACTGTTCTTCTGTAAATTTGATGTGCTCGTCATCTGGTGTTACGTGGTCCCATGCATTGTATTCGAAGACATCGTCCTGCTCGTTCAGATATCGCTGCCCAAATTGAAATGGATCTGAGCGCTTGGCATTAGTCTCTGGATCGTGTGAGAGATGTGGTGGTATTGGATTCGTTGGTGTCGTAATAATTTCCTTAGCATGTGGCTCGAGATTCAGCGTGTTGACTTTCAGCGACTCAACATCAACAGGAAGATCTTCTGGAACAGGTTCACTAATACCTCTGTCCGGCGCCATTATTTGCAAAATGGCTGTCGCGAGAGTCTTCCTACAAATCTTTTTGATAACCCGAATCTCGAATTGGAGGAATTCCTGCCAGGATTGAAGCGCTAAATTTTAGGTTACCGAAGTGCCTATTCTAGACCGGCTCACGCCTGACTGATAGGTGCTTCACTGCTAGCCTATAGCCTATTATTGATGTTTCCTGGTGTGTAGATCCTCATTTCTTTGTACTGCCAGTGTAGTCAATATCTGGTTACAAGGCTGACATAAGTCAATGCTCTATACTTTGTTCACTACTTTGATTAGTCGGAGACCTCGAGTGTAGCGCAAGCAGTTGCTAGCCGCTCCTACTCACTATGGCGGTAGAGGATATAATTACTGCGCCTGAGCTTCTTCCATCTCTTGCGACAGCGCGAGCAACACTCCAGCATTCCCTCGCGATCATCGACCTACTTTCCGCAAATACGTCCACGCCCACAACGATAGAACTGCAGCGCACAGTCGCGCGACAATTCAAAATCCTCCAAGCCTATCTGGCTCGACTTCGCCAGCAGACTCGCAAAACAGCCTTCCTCGCACGCTCGACCAAAGCACAAACAACAGATGCGCGCAAGCAAGTAGATGGCCTGCTTCTGCAGCTGCAGAATCTGTACTACGAACAACGACATTTGCTGGGAGAAATAGCAGCTTGCGAGGACTATCCACATGCGTTCAAAGAACTACCGCTCGTAGACCTGGACGAATACTTAGAGCATTTTCCTGAGCACGACGAGCTGGACGAAAGTGCTCTGATGGAGGCGAGAATCACGCAGGAGCAAGAAGAGAGGAAACGACTGGACGAGGAGAGGGCCGAGCTTGCAGCCAGGAAAGAAGTGCTACTCACAGAAAATGCTAGGCGCAAAGAAGTGGTTAAGAAGATGGATGAGAAACTGGATACCTGGGTTGACAATCTTGCTGCACTGGAACAAGAGCTTGATACGGAGTTATAAGAGGCATTGCAGATTCAGTATTGCTACGGTTTCGCCAATCTCTGCGGCAACCCCAGACACACTCTACGCCCTCCCTCCGTGTCTAGGTCGATGTAGTATTTACTCTCGTCCTGACGGTCCTCAGCCAACGCACGCTCATACTCGCGTTCGCTCATGAAACAGACGTAATTCTTCACGCAACACTCCGGGCATTTGTGTTGTCCACAATTCCTCTGTGACTCGGCGAAGAAATTCAGAACATCAAACCAGTTAACGTGAGGCTTATCGAATTCCTTCTTTGACATTCTGCCGAGCCACCACTGTTCGCTTCTCGGAAGATGCCGCCAACAAGCCCTGCATAGTCGCAGGTTCAGTGGTATATATGGCAACAGCGGTTGTCCGGACAGATCTTGGATTGGACCTGCGAGCTTCGGTTGTCGAACAAGCAGCCGATAAAGTCCTTCTTTGTCGCGGAACCCACGCCATGGCGCGAGCACTTCTCTCCTCTCGCAGAGCAGAGAAGCGGCAGCTTTGCAAGTCAAGCCAAACACCACTTGGAAGTATGAGACTTTCAGCTTCTCAATGATGAGCAATAGGAGTTCGATGGGGAGCCTGAATAGCCACGATTGAGTCTGCTCATTCCTCCCTGGTGCTTCAAGCAATTGCTCTGGCACGAAGAATGGCGTGTGCTCGCTTGCGTGGCTCGATTGTATATGCCTATCCTTAGGATTCATTTTCTGCTGTTTTTTGTATGCAGTCGATGTCCACAGGTGACACATTGCGACTGGAACGTCTCCAGTAGGAGTAATATATGCAGCAGCTGCGTCTGGGGTCGCCTGCGGATCTTCATATGTCTGCATCTTCTATTGTAAACAAATATCGAGTGAAGATAATCATTCACCTAGCCTCAAGCATGCTCGTAGTATCAAATGAGCGTCAACTTGTTTTGAGGTTTAAATTCAATGTTTCCCGGCTAGGTCATCCCCCACACTGCTACTCCACGTAAGCATTTGTGGGTTGTGGAGGCCGGAATTGACGTTGTTGGTAGGTATATTGCTGTATGTATATGCTGGTAAGATACCTATGTAGGTTGGTAAGTGTGTGGACCAAGGACACGTAGATGTAATGAACGTGGGTCGCAACTGCTTAACGACCCGACGTTCCTGCATCTTCAAGCAGCTAAGTACGGCAGGAACATGCCTGAGTTTTATGTACACGCATTATTGAGACTGCTTTTACTGCAACTTGTGAGCGAGCACATATTTAGCTATCAATCGACCAGAAGATCACCTGCCTCCAGCACAGTCTATAAACGCGCCTAAATTCAAGATCGCATACAGCTTTTCTAAACCAATTTCATCAAACCGTCCAGGTTGATACTCTTTGGTCTTTCGATGGGCATACCCAGTGCTCGATCCCATACCAGTTGAGCCAGAGGTCCTAGACCTCGACTGACACCAAAAGTTACAGTGTAGTAAAGTGGATCCCTGAAACCATAATGGTGGAAGAGCACACCTGAAGCACTGTCGACATTTGGATGTGGGTTCTTGGTCTTACCATGTTCTGTCAAGACACCTGGTGCAATCTCGCTGTTCTTCTTCACTAATCTGTAGACTGGGTTGTTTGAGATGTCTTGTCTCGCATCACCAAAGTCGATAAGAGCTTTGAAACGTGGATCTGGCTTTCGCAGCACACCGTGACCGTAACCTGGTACGACTTGGCCGGACTTCAGTGTTGACCACAGGTAGTCCTTGACATCTTGGTCCGAGAAGTTCTCACCAATTGCAGACTGCATCTTCTGGATCCATCGAAGAACCTCTTGTGCGGCTAGACCGTGCAACGGACCTGCCAAGCCGAGTAGACCAGCTGAGTATGATAGATAAGGATCCGACAGAGCCGAACCGACTAAATGAGTAGCATGTGCAGACACATTACCGCCCTCATGATCACCGTGTAGAGCTAGGTAAAGACGTAGCAGATCTTGGAAGCCTTCGTTCTCCTTTCCTGGTTTGCCTAAGAGCTTAGCAAAGTTGTATGCCCAGTCCTGCTCCATGTCTAGAGGCATATCTAGACAGGACTTGTCGAAGATTGCAGCAGCGACTCGAGGAAGCTTAGCCAACAGGTTGATGCTGTCGTCGAATGTAGGCTCCCAGTACTCCATCTTGTTCAAGCCTTCGGCATACTTCTTGGCGAATAACGACTCTGTGTTGAGCGCAGCAACCGCGCAGGCAAGCTGTGTCATTGGATGCACTTCCTTACCGAAGGACTTCAGCATCGCCTTGACGTGGTTTGGCAGTTCCGACTTCTCGTTAAGCTCTTTTGACAGTGCTCGGACCTGGTTCGTGGAAGGGACTTTGCCGGTAAGCAGCAACCAGAACATAGCTTCGGGTAACATCTCAGTGCCAGAAGTACCCTTTGGCAGTTCGTTCTGACAGTCTGCAATGGTTTTGCCGTGAAAACGAATACCCTCATCTGCATCTAGGACACTACCTTCCCAGACCATAGACTTCATCGTTCTCATACCACCAATGACCATGCCAACAGTGATGTCTCCAATCTTTTTGTCCGCATGGCTCTTGACCTGTTTCAGCAACTCCCGCTTTTCGGGTATGATTTCTTTCAAGGTAGCCTTGAGGTCGGGCTCGACAGCAGAAGCATAGGATCGTCTGAGGCAGGGCTTCGAGCTTTGGAGAGCTCGAAAAGCTCTAGTAGCTGATCGTGGGGCAGACATGACTGACGAGCTTGCTGAAGGATGTGATAGCAGACAAAGCTATATGAGTTGCCAGCGAGCAAAACTGACAACAATCTGAAAAACTTTCCCAAGCTACACGTCTGCAAGCTCTTGGAGAATAGTCCGCACAATTGCGTAGAGCTCTTCCGAACGCTGTAACGGATTTTATGCAGGTCGTTCCTGCCAATGGCCCACCTTCGCAACTTGACCGAGGCCCAAATCGGGAGTGGCAGGATAGAAGCGGCTCAGCAAAGGTTATTCAGCATTAAGCGGCAACGTTGATCACTGCTGAGCTCTAACCGAAGAGGCATTTCAACGTCATCGGAAACAGCCGAATGATCTGTAAGATGAATATTGGCAAACATTTTCCATATTCTACAAGCAATACAACAACGACTTTGTAGCATTACAGAAAGACGACGATCGTAGGGTTCAGCAGCAGTGGTGCTCACGATGCAATAAAGTTGTACCGGAATTGCAGCAAAGATGATGAGACGAGCTGCTCGAACGTTACCCAGGCTGGGCAGGCAAGCTAGACCTGTAAAGCTTTCAACTCAAGTTTTACCACGTATGATCAGGATGAGCAGTCAGCTTGCACCTGTAAAACCACCTCTATCAACAGAACTACCCGCGGATTCGTTTCAATTGTTGGCCGAAGCTGAAAAGGCTGGAGCTGCCGAAGATGCCCTGTTCGCCAAGCAAGTAGAGCAGGTCCAGCAATGGTGGTCTTCACCGAGATACAAAGGTATCAAGCGACCATATACCGCTGAGGATGTCGTGAGCAAGCGCGGAGCTCTACAGCAAACTTACCCGAGTTCACTCATGGCAAGGAAGCTGTTCAACATACTCAACGAGCGTCATACCCAAGGCCTGCCTGTGCATACTATGGGTGCTATTGATCCGGTACAGATGACGCAGCAAGCTCCTCACCAAGAAGTTCTCTATATCTCTGGCTGGGCTTGCTCGGCTGTTTTGACCGCTACAAACGAGGTTGCACCTGATTTCGGCGATTACCCTTACAACACTGTGCCAAATCAGGTGCAGCGCCTCTTCAAAGCTCAACAGCATCATGATCGCAAGAACTTCGACCTTCGTCGAAAAATGACTACTGAAGAACGAGCAAAGACACCATATATCGACTATATGAGACCAATCATTGCAGATGGTGATACTGGACACGGTGGACTTTCTGCCGTCATCAAGCTTGCGAAGCTCTTTGCAGAGAACGGTGCCGCTGCTGTACATTTCGAGGACCAACTGCACGGCGGTAAGAAGTGCGGTCATCTTGCCGGAAAGGTACTTGTGCCTATAGGTGAACACATCAATCGTCTAGTAGCTGCACGATTTCAGTGGGATATGATGGGTTGCGAAAATCTCGTGATTGCAAGAACCGACTCAGAGAGTGGAAAGCTCATAAGCAGTGCTATCGATGTCCGCGACCACGAATTTATCCTTGGAGTTACAGAAAACACTGAACCATTGGCCGAACAGTTACAAGCTATGGAACTTAGTGGTGCACCTGGTCCTGAGATCGACGCCTTTGAGGCGAAATGGGTCAAAGAGCACAAACTGCTCACCTTTGACGAAGCGGTACAGCAACAGCTGAAGACTGATGATGTTGATGCGTCCGAATATCTGAAGAAGGTAAAAGCAGAGCCAAACATGTCTCTGAACAAGAGAAGGGCTCTTTCAAGACAGTATACAAGCAAGCCCGTACAGTGGTCCTGTGATGTACCACGAACTCGAGAAGGCTTCTATCACTATCGCGCAGGCATGAAGGCTGCAGCGAAGCGGGCTGCTGAGTTCGCACCCTATGCCGATCTGCTTTGGGTAGAAACTGGAGATCCAAATGTGGAAAAGGCTGCAGAGTTTGCGGAGGATGTTCACCAGAAGGCTCCTGGCAAGATGTTTGTATACAATCTGAGCCCTTCATTCAATTGGATGGGACATGGGTTTACGGAAGAGAAGTTGAAATCATTCATTTGGGACATCGCCAAGCACGGATTTATCCTCCAGCTTATCTCGCTTGCCGGTCTGCATTCGACTGCTGCTATTACATCTGAACTCTCAAGCAAATACAAGGAGGAAGGTATGCTTGCCTACGTCAACCTAGTGCAGAAAAGAGAAAAAGAACTTGGTGTAGACGTACTCACCCATCAAAAATGGAGTGGCGCTCCTTATATGGATGGAATCCTAGGAGCTATACAAAGTGGCAGTAGCGGTAGCAAGAGCATGGGCGACGGAAACACCGAAGGACAATTTTAAGTGGTTTCTTTTGCAAGCACATAGGCGATGCATCCCGTCAACAAATTCAGTCGAGGCGCGACTTACTAGGCCCCGACTCTATACCAGGCAAGAACAAGACAACGAGCACGGCAACCGAAAGCACGTCTCACAGATCTGTGATTTGAGAACTTGACTGGATACCAGCTTCAGAGAGCTTCAAATACCAGTACTATTCAGTTATTGCAGATCCAATCTCGACGTCGTCTGCAACTCCCATAAACGCGCCGATGATAGCAGACACGTCGGTGTTTGTCGTTGTTGTTGTTTTGTTTTGATGGAGGTGCAGTGGAGGTCGTTATGAAAACGATTTTCATGGTTCTTCTCGAAAACTTGTGCCCACGACAAACTTCGAAACGATGTCATTGCACATGAGCGTGGCAGTCATTAATATGCACGAAAGCTGTGCTTGCGACTTATGCGCGATCGAGAACGACTCATCAGGATTCTATGCTGGGTACGTCTCGTGTGTTGGTACAAAATGAACCTACTGACATCGAGAACAGACCTCGTGCCATAGCTCAAGATCGAAATAGCACGTGTCTATCTGAGGATGCAAACAGCTGTCCAGTATTAGAGACGAAATTGAAGGCAAGAGCCGTATACATCCACCTTGCTCACGAAGCACTCGATCAGCAGGAGCGAATACATCCCAACGGCCAAATCGATGCGACAGGAGTTCGAGTCATTCTCGTATCCAGTCTAAAAGCAATGGTTGCAGAAGGTCAAATTAGTGCAGAGATTAACGAAGAGGTTTCGAGACTAATGGATCGGCATCTGGCTAGAGGTAAAGATGAAGGAGAGAATGGAGTGTGTTGTGGTTACGATTTGGAAGTGAACGAGCAATGGAATCATTAGTATGAGGGTGAGCGGATCGTGCGTCTGTAGTGATAGAGGGTCCCCTGATTGCAGTGTCGTACGTCACTACCCTGAAATAGAGTAACTGCTTCTCGGATTAGCAGGCTGTACATCGATGGCATTGAATAGAATCGTACATTGACGATATTGAATGCCCAGGTGGATTTGTACGCGATGCTTGCTCAAGTGATTACTGTAGGTATGCTCTTGTCGCCCATACCGCGTGCCACAGAACACACCTACTAACCGAGCAATCGAGTCGCGTCCAGTCTGGGCGCTAACCCGCCTAAAACTTCACTCCACTTAGCAATCACTTCTCCGCAAAATGTTTGGGAAAGTTTTATAGACGCGTCGCAAATAGTTCTAATCCCAGAAATGGAACTAGACACAATGATGTCTGTGCGCTGACCAATCGACAAACGACCATGGTCAAGCTCATTGTCATTGCGAGGTGCATACCCGAAGATGTATACCTTCGCAGCCTCGAGCACCCGAGTCCTGCTCTGAATGGAGAAAAGAAGTTCACGATCGCGGTGCACGACCCAGAAGAATGGCTTATTGGTACGCTGGCAGTGCAGATTTCTGGTAAATTCCAGAGCATATACCGGAGGTAGGTCGACCAACAGCTTGAGATCTCAGTTCTGACAGATTGGTAGATCGATAGGTCAAATCAAGTACCTAAAGGACGATGACGACTGCGATCTCGACCCGGAATCATCTGTCGCGGACCTGCTGGTGGATGAAGGAAAGGCATTGCGCGATGGCAGTGATCAGAAGAAGATCGTCAAGGTCATCCAAGAGCAAGGTCGAGCTATTCGCGAAGGATCTGTCATTCCAGACCTGAGCTCGGAACGATTTCAAGCTCTTCCCAGACGGCCAGTACTTCCTCCACCCGTGCCACTTTGGCCTGGTGCCGAGAAGCGCAATGCGGATGACGCTATCGAAGATGCACGACCTCAGAAAAGGCGTCGATTGGAACAGATCGAAGAAGGACGGGAGGACGTGATGCAGTCTATAGAGGGTAGGCGTAGTCCGTCTGTCTTTGATTTGCGCGGTGCTCACTTCCTATCAGACATCAATCGTGGTATGATCGAGAACTTTGCACCGAAGAACGAATCTCCTCTCAACTCGCGAGAATGGATGAACAGGACGCCTGCTACGCGAGACGAGCTAGAAGAGTTACCTGGACAGCCTGAAGCGTGGCAGTCTGGTCGCCCGCGTATAGCGCCAGCAAACCATCGTAACGGAGATCGTGAACAAGGCAGACAAAATCAGACGGTCAATGGCATGAGGACTCCAGGGACAGTGTCTATGCTCAATGGGATGAAATCAGCTTCTCCAAGTGCACGAAAATCAGGCTCATCATCTGCCAACAAATTCAAGCGAGCACGAAGGAATATGTACGATATGCCAGAGTCAGATATAGACGATAGCCAGATCTCTCCTGAATCTCGACCTCGAACAGTCTTTACACCTAAGCTAGTCCAGAAAGGCACAAATGAAGGAGGAGAGACTGCAACTACTTCGCGATCGAGAGAGGCCAGTCGTCTAGATGGCGAAAGCTTGAACACGAAGAAGCAAAGTGGGCATCAACTACCTTGTCGAACCACATCCAAAACCCACCCAAGGACTCAATCGCAGTCCAGTGATGAAGATGAACAGAATGTCCAGAGACAACGCAAGAGCAATACTCAGAGGCACTCTACTGAGGTGACGACCACGAGCAGAAGTACTGGTGTAGCTTCTGTCACTAGTCGAAGAAATGAACAAGCACGTAAGCGGGTGAAACCAACCAAGATCGGCGAAGCTGGAGAAGTCCTCGATCAAGATGAAGAAGGAACGACTGATAGTGTCAGTGCTCAAATGCAGGATGAGCTTGTCAGACATAGCTCGCCCGGGAAACAGAAAGCTCGGTCTTCCACGAAAGCTGCTACCACTGATTGGTCACGAAACACAAGCGAAGTCACGCATCAACACAACGAGGATGTCGAGCGATCTCCTGAGTCGGTATCTGACGTCGAGGAGCCAGCTCCCAAACCAGCGCCTAAGACGCCGCGCTCTGCTGTAAAGACAGGAACTAGAGGGGGACGATTGAGTGCTGCAGCGCTGAAGTGTTGGACATGCTGGAACAAATCTGCAAGATGTGACAATGAACAACCAAAATGTGCATACTGTGCCAAATATGGTAAAAACTGTCAGATCTATGCAATGACCAAAGCCGAATACGAGCAAGAAAAGGCAGACAGGCAAGCTGGCCGTTCTGCAGCGCCGAAGCAAAGTCGGCAGAGCGTAGCACCTCGTGTGAAATCTAGTAAACAGAAGCCTGCTACAAGACAGCTTTCAGAGGAAGTTATCGCGGCTACAGACGAATCAGATGCTTCAGAAGAAGAAGAACCAGAGGTCAAAGTGTCCAAGCAAAGGGCAAAACCCGCAACAAAATTGGTAACTAAAGCTTCTTCAGCGAAGAACGTTGTGAAGAAGGCAGCCCAGACCAGACCCATATCGCCTGAAGAAGAGGACGATGAGGAGAGCGGAGAGGAGGAAACTGATGCCGAGAATGAGGCAGAGGCAGCAAGAGGTCCCGAGCAGACTGATGGGCCAGCGGACGACTCACGCAAATTGGCTGACGCAGCAGCATCGTCTGAATCTCGTGCATCTAGCACTAGCTCTGCGCCGTCAGAAACGTCGAAGCAGCAAAATGAGACAGAGTCCGATCGGGAGACTTCAGTTTCTGAGGACGAATCTGTCCCACAAAAGTTTCCAGAAGTGTCTCCGAAACTCGCTGCAGCCAGAAATACGAATGAAGCCTATCAAGCGACAAAAGCACACGATGAGGATACACTGAGTAAGGAGCAAGCAAATGACACGGGCGACACCTCAAGCCAAACTAAACCCGTCCCTGCTACGAAGAAGCAGGAACTAGAAGCATCTCAAACCAAGACTCAGCATCCGTCAACCCCATCAAATGCGTCTCAGAACAAGACAGACCAAGCAGTAGAGAAGAGTGCCGCCTCCAGCACACGCATCTTACTTGGTATGACGGAGCAGGAATACGAGGCATCGATCAAGCGCAATGCCAACTTGACAGATGAGCAGAGAAAAGCGAACAAACTCGCACTGCGCAAATTTGAAAAGGGTCGAGGCCGCACCTCAACGCCTCTTGTCCCACGTAGTCAAAGCTCACAAACTGGCGAGCAGACTAACCTACCCAAGCACAAGACACCAAGCATACGCTCCGCAGAGAAAGGACCATCTTCGACACAAGGTAGCGTCAAGAATATACCTGCAACTCAACCCATTCGATCTGCGCCTATTGTCAATGTTGCAGCTACACCACAACCCCCAACTGTTGCACCTCCCAATTCTGCTCCACCAAAAGCTCAACAGCCTGTACAGCCTGTACAACCAACAGCAACATCCAAGCTGAAGCTCCTCCCCAATCATCCGACGAAAGCGACTACTGCCGCGGCAATGGGAAGTGATCAGCACCAGAATCCACCTTACAAGAAGCCGGGCCGTACGTCGCTGCCTGCTACTGCTGCATCGGGCGGTCTAGGGGCACCAAGAACGATTCAGGAGCTCAAGGCACGACTTGCGGGACAGAATAGTGGTGGAAGTGGCAGTGGTGCTAGTACACCGCAGTCTGCTAATAAAGTGGCACAAGTCAGCAGTGTGCCCAGAAACGGTGTGCAGAAGAAAGGGTTTTCGATTCCTGGAGAAAGTGATGATGATGAGGACGACGACGATGATGACGAAAGTGATGAGGACGATGACGAGGAAGAGGAGAAGCAGAATGTGGTTAAGAAGCGTGTCGCAAAGCCGCCTGTAGTAAATAGCAATGTTGCGAAAGAGGTTGGGACGAAGATGGACGAGGAGCCAGGGAGTGAGACGGATGATGAGTCTACTGATGCGGAGTGATTTACTGTGTTGGGTTGAATAAGTGTTTCTTTATTGAGAAGAAGTACCATGTTATATGGACGACCCAAGGTCTGGATTGTCATTGGTTGGGCTCGTCGATGCACAGTTCTGGAATAGCATGTATGCAATGCTCTCGTTTTGCATCATCTGCAGTGTGTTCAATTGTTCATACTCGAAATCAAGAGTGTTTCCCTTATGGCTGGAGTTTAGTGCTACAGCTAGTCATCCTCAGCATCGCCACCATCGCTGTCGCTTTCATCTTCGTCGTATAAGATTCCCCTTTCGGCATCTTTCAACTTCCTTCGGTATTTGCCACGTTTAGTCGTGACTCTGAACTTTAAGCCCATTCCATTTTTCAACGCAAGTGCTCTTATCCGACATGAGTTCCGCTAGTCATCATCGCCATCGCTTTCGTCACTGTCTCCTTTCGTGTCGCTGCGCTTTCGTTTGCCATCTTTGCTGTTGTCTTTTCTAACGGATATCTTTGCGCCCTGATCGGCAAATTTCTTCATCAGTGGTGTTCCTTCAGCGACACCCGGGAATTTCTTCGCGCTGTAGACTTTGAACCCTTGCGAAAATATAGTGGCTACACATGGCGCTGTGTCTCTCAGCAAACCAGAGTACATGCCCTCGAGACGCTTTGCACCTGTTCTCGCTGCTTCCACGTTTGGGCCAGATGTTGGAGTAGAATTGGTGCTTTCGCAACGTTGGAAACGCTCCTCAGGAGTCATGTTCTTCAACGGCAGTCCCATGTTGAAGAGTGTGAACTTCAGCCTGAACCAGCCTTCGTTCCGGACAGATAGATCTGAGAAGATGAAAAAGATGCCATGCTTTCCGTCAAGATCCTCGAGTAGCTGACCACTCTGAACATTATTGCCTATAAGATTCTGAGAAAGGTGTTTCGCTTCACCGTTGCCATCATCGTCGCGTACGTGTGGTGGTGGTGTAGGTGGCTGAATTGGTCCAACTGGTGTATGATAGCCCGACGCCGAATGTTGAGGTTGGGTGGGAGGCTGATTGTTGTAGGGCGACGGAGCAGGGCAGTAGAGACCAGGTACTGGCTCAGGTGGACCCAGTACTCTTGGATACATGCTTGGGCCTGCTGAATTAGTTGTTGAGAATGGTCCCCGACCGTTCTGAGGCTGAACACCGGCATACTCAGCGGGAATGGAGCCGCGCGAATTGTACTGGTATATAGCATCAGTGCTCGGAACGCGAACAGCTTTGAGCTCTGGATCTGCGGTGAGCTTTGCTGGTGGATATGCAGTATTCTCAGAACTGTGTATGTTGAGCGTGTTGAGTGAATTTCTGAGAGTGCTTTTGTCGCCTTTTGCGTACTTGTCGTACAGATGCGCATAACAAACCAGATGTGAAATCTCAAAGTCCCTATGAATTAGTTAGCTCGGATGTCAGCCAAGCCTGATAGCTACATACGCTTCTTTATAGTTAATTTCTTCGTCCTTTTCCTCGTCCCATATGACAGCTTTCAGAATGGGTGCTGTGGAGATAGGTCTGCGATCCTAGAGTCTGATTAGCTACAGGGCTATTCTCGCAAACAGACAACGTACTTTGTCCCCATACCCGCACATGCGAGCTCTTATCGGTTCTTGGAAAATTTCAAGCTTGTATTTCTTCCCATCCACTTTACGACTGTCTTCTGGCGGAGCTTGCAATTGGCGCCTGAAAATTTCTTCGGATTCTGGTCCTTCTGACTCTGTGGGACTTGGAGGTGTTGGAGGTATCTGCTCCTGCTGCTGAGCTGAGGCTTGTGGGGTCACAGCATAGTATTGTGGCCTCTCAGCAGCAGCCGCCTGAAACATGTGACCAGAGTATGCTGGATTATTCTGCATACCCGGATGTTGTGAATAATATACTGGAGGCTGCTGATACGGACTTGGTGCGTACTGTGGCTGCGGTCGTGCAGAAGCCATGTGTGGCAGTGAAGGCAATTGCCGTTGAGGGTTCGGGATTGAGTAGCCTTGCTGAGACTGCTGCAGCGAAGAGCTTGGATTTCCGAAGGGCTCATGCGACGGATAGCTCCCTTGTTGTGGTGACTGCTGGAAATGTTGAAAATTCATGTCGATAAAATGAATTCGTTCATAACGTAGTTGCTGATTCCCAAAGACTCGTTCACGACCTTTTGTGCCTGGGATGTGGGATTCGTGGTGCCTTTTAATATGACCAAAGTTTGAAAAGATAAATGTGCTCAGTCGAAAACGTGCTCAAAGCGGTCGAAGCAATACGTAACGTGCTCAGTCTAAGAAGCACATCATATCAACCCGAATCAGAAGCACTTTGCCCAGCCACGACTGTGTCCTGACAGGTACTTCATCCGCGCTCGTGCCAACCATGCAGAGGCTCAAAGTCCAAAGAAGCTCTGGTATTTCCCGGTCAGAAAGCTAGTGGAGACGAATCAAGATGTTCGGTCTCTCAATCCAGAATTCAATCTCCTGCTAGAAGACTCTAGATAGGACAGCAGGTCACAACAGTCGTCTAATGTATATTCCAAGCCGAGAGCTCAATTAAGCACTTTTGCACAAGTAGTGATTATTGCTGACGATATAGACTTTGATTTGCTTGAGAAGATACTGGAGTTTTAAAATGTCTGCCGCGTGATATTGAGTGCACTCGAAGAACAGTGTCGTATATACTGATGCGAAAGTAACGACTGTTAGCAGCTAAATACTGTAGGTGTGTTGACTATGACAGGCTGTATGCAAGTCGTCAGGGTTGGAGCAAAAAGTACAACAAAATGGCAGTTGTGTTCCAACGCGACTGCAGGCCGCGCGAAGATCGACGTTACCGTGACACTAACAGCCCAAGTTCGTCCGGCTCGGACTTGACGATGGCGTTTTCCAGGCATGACGGCTCCATCCTACCAGGATGATTCTGGACAGACGTAGCCTGGACCAGCCCAATGATGAAAGTCTAATAGCACTAGGTAGGTAGGTAGTAGTTGGGTCACTTGCCAACAGGAGCTAGGTTCCTATTGACCCGAGTGTATATTTTCTCAATTCAAGCCACCATGTGCTGCCAGTCAGGTTGAACTAGAAATGCTATTCGCGGTTAACGCCACTGTCGAGTCAACGACGTTGTCATCACCCTGTCCCACGTGCAGATATAGTCCCTACATAGCTCCAGAACTTCCAGCGTTATAAGCGCTCCAGCCTTTCAAAGAAGTCTCGAGTGCTACGACTAACGCTTGTGCTTGCCAGCATCTGCTGTGACGCACGTCACTTGCAGACCGTATTTCAGCTTGACTATAATATTGTTCGCTGTCCCTGTTTGAGATCATGGTGCTCTTGCGCTTGAGAACGTGACTGTGCACCAGTTGTACGAAAACCTAGCAAACACGTTTGCACATGTACGTCGCCGAACCACGAGTTTCTCGAATGGCAGACTGCATGGAGAGGGCTCGACTTCTCAGGACGAATCTTCGACGCTATCCAGTAGAATCATGATCTTCTGCGATAAGTCCCATAGTGACAGAGTACGGGTCCCCAGAACATTCTTTCGACCCTATTGAACCAGTCGTATACATTGGCATAGTATGCGTCTCGCAAGGGATCTCTGTTGAGTTACCAAAGGACATGTCGATGATCATCAACGATACGAAGGTGTTGATCATTCTTTGCTCGACGCGCTGGATCCTTTAATCACTTCTTTGGCCTTGTCGGCGAGTCCTTTCAAGCCACTACGATCTTTGGAAAAGCTCGTCTGTCGAAGCTTCTGATTCGCGTTTTTGGCATTGTCGCGCTCCTCTGCGGTCTGCTTGTAGACGTTTCCACCGCCTCCTGGCTTCGTGTCAGCCAAGTCCGAAAAGTCCCTGATCATCTATACTTACCACGACCAGTAATTACATAGTCGTGCTCTGGTAGAGCAATACCTGGCACGTCTACATCTTGTGCCAGACGTGCAGTCTCAGCGCTATCGTTCGAGACAATGTTTCCTGTCCCACCACGACCAGTGGTATAGTTCTTGCTTTTCAACGTTGGTGTCGTCGTTGGAGGTAGGGCTGGCGACTTTTGGTCTTTGCTTGTGATATTACCTACATCCAGTAAGCATGTCTGAACATGCATCGTTATATATTGTTCTTGCCTGCGCCGCCACGCCCAAAATGGTGCGTTGGCTTCTCTCCTCCTTGCGCCGTAGACATGTTTGCGGCGACCACAACTTGGCTGGTGTAAATCGAACAAGCTGGACACTGTCTGTATTCGTAGCCTGAAGCAATATATAGCTAACGTCCCGCAGAAAGTATCAACTCTAAATTGATCAGTGGACAAGTGGTATACGACAATTACTGATTGGATAGGCAAGTTGAGGAAGTGTCGCAGCGCAATGATACATGTTCTACTTGTACATCTCAACCGCCATAATCAGCATGATAAACAAGCTGTACGTGCTTTCATGGCGCGGGCACAACGTGGAAACGACCGAAGAGCCCAAGCTTTCGGCGCTGACAGCGAGCGGCAAACATCATTTTGTATCGTAATAGTTTGCTATTTGGCTGGCTCTGCAGACCTAAGGCACGCCTGCTGCAATCGATAAGTCTATGCCTTCTAATCAGGGATCTCTTGGCACTCGTCACCGGTAAGCACCTGGAGCAAGCAGCCAAGTCCTAGCAAGCTCTGAATAGATCAGTACTGATCTGCTGAATGATCGTAGCGGACGAAGCAACTCATTAATGTTTCAGGCTAAGATGAACAGATGAGCTATTATCTAGGTTCGGATACGCTCGACTTATACGCCGTAAGCAGCTCGCCAAATCTCACATCTGCTTCCATCGATGCTTGACACTGCAGCACTCTCTCTTTGCGAGCCTTGCGGTGTCAATCCTCCTGGCCCTCCCAGTACTTCCAAACTGCCTGTGCTGACATCATTCCACCCCGGAGCAGGTCCGCCTTGAGGGTTCTTCGCAAATGTCGCCCACATGTTCTGCATAAGCTCACTGAATCGCATCTCCTGTGCTGTTGGCGGGCCATTAATGTCATATTGCTGATATGTGCCATACACGAGACCGATCTCACTAGAATGGTAAGCTCCGAAGTTCACCCCAGGGACTATAAGCACATTTGCAAAGGTCGCATTGTAGTAGTATCTCCAGGTTGGTATTCCAGCAGCCGCAGAATCGTTCGCTGCTATTGCTGAAGGACATTGAAAGCCGACCTCGGTATAGATCCGAGCGATCTGGTCCACCGAACTGCTTATACCAGGACTACCGATAGGATAAGCAGCCTCAATATAAGCAACCTGGGCATCGGTGAGGTTTGGTGAAGTCGATCTGAGGAAAGCCGCAGTATCGTTGTATGTGAAGGTGAACAGTATACCCTCATTTCCATTCGATCCAGTCATTACAGGAACTTTGGCTATATTGCCAGCTTTACGAGCTGCTTCAGGATACTGCAGCTGCGTGTAATTGTCTCTGGCCGGGCTGAAGGTCAGGGAGCCATGCTCAACGATGCTCTTTAGAGTTGAGGCTGGAGCAGCTCGAGCACATTCCAGATCGTCGTCAGTAGTACAATTCAGCTGACTGATGAGTGTTGTCCATGATGCAGGATCGGCGGAAGCCCGAGCTGATACCGAGCTCTGGCCTGATTCCATGATGGCGCCACGGAAAGGAGGTGGACCATCTGGTGCAGAAGGTCCGAAAGATGTTATCAGAGAGTCAACGGAGAACGAGCCTGCACTTTCACCGAAAATTGTAACCTTGTCTGGATCGCCACCAAATGCCTTGATGTTCCGCTGAACCCACTTAAGTGCAAAGCGCTGATCGAGGTATCCCAGATTTCTGGCTGTCAATGGAATCTGAGGACTTGAAGGAAAGCCAAACACTGCTGCAAGTCAGATTCTGGGAACGGATGTGTACAACATGTACTAACCATTTGTGCGGTAATTAACAGCCACATGAACCACGTCCTGATTCGCAGCGAAACTACTACCATCATAGGCAGCATTGCCGTTCCACCCAAATTGTAAGGAACCACCTGCAACGAGATTAGGATTCTGATCAACTTGATGACAGGGTCAGCTTACCATAAATCCAGAACATTACTGACTTGAGCTCTGTACCGCTGCTTGCTCCTGCTGGTGTGAAAATGTTGAGACTCAGGCAGTCTTCGGACTCAGGTGGCGCAGGAGTGTTGAAGGCCTCGGTGGTGAAGTTTCGACTTGCCTCAGGATAGTTGAATTGCTGGATGCATGCTGGTCCTCGTTGTGTGGCACTGTACGGTTGTGACCACGGTGTAGCGGTCTGAGCTGGCGAGAATCTGGTAGGCGAAGCTGCATAGGGTACACCTAGATACTGATCGACCAAAGGCTGTGGAGCTCCAGCTATTGAGGTGGTTGTTCCTATGACCACACCAGAGTCTATGGTCGCGGTAGGAGCTGAAGCTTGTCGGACGGCATTGTGAGCAGCTGGTGCAGTAAGAGCAACGCTTGCTAGGCAGCAGATAACAGCAAGGTTGAACATTGTCGGCAACAGCTAGCCTTCCTCTTCGAATGCTTGCCAGGCTATCAGAAAGGTAAATCAGATCGTAGCAGATCACGCCTTATCATATACTGCCATGGTCTACCTCATCGACTTGCTCCGACCTCTTTCGGTAGACATCCGTCTGTCACGAGCTCCAAATTAGCATGACGCTGAGCACGTTCCTGCTCTAGTTACCATGCAAAAGCTCTCTCCGACAGCTTCTACAGGGGTGTAGGTGGGGTGAGCAGCGAAGTCCGGGGTATCTCAAAGCCTATACTTTGGATGTAATGATGATAAGTCGTTCGTACCTGCATCTTCGACCAATCAGAAGAGCCGCCAACTAATGAAACCTCGGCTTCTATAAGAAATCGCAGTCGGATTAGGCAGGTCGTCAGGAGTGCCCAGCCACCTAGCAGATCTAAAGGACGCCACGACGCCGACGATGCAGCTGGTCCGTCCTCATCTGAGTGGAACGACTTAACGACGAGCCTCGGTGATCGCTTGGCAGGAATTCGCTGTACACAGTCAACCTTGCCTCTATCAGGTAGATTCACGCGGCCAGAAGAACAATTGATGGAGTTCCCTGCTCAAAGACCGACCTCGACTATCTCGTATCTGCTCAGGAAATCCTTCATTGACAAACTTCGGCCACGTGTTTGTCAGAACGAGGTATTTGATCGCTTCCTCTGCGTCGTCGAAAACACATGACGCAAATCCATGCGGAATGTCACCCCAGTAGTAGATTGCTTCAGTACCGTCCTGGACTGAAGATAGAACAGCTGGCAAAGTTTCAAGATCATGCGTCGTAGCGCGCTTCTGATCCAGGAAAGGTGTCGCCGAGTTGTTTGAATATTCTGACCTACTATCGCCGAGTAGGAGGCTAGCCGGCTTTCTGTACATCTCATCTAACGCTTTCAACGTTTTGGAAGAGATATTTATTGGAAATTGAGCCAGATCACTGCTGATAAATCCTGCATAGAGCCTGATAGCCTGATTGAAGTGCCTGCGTATCTGGTGCTTGTCCTTAACGCATTCGTTGGTGGGTAGTCGAGAGCTATGTTGCTCTTCTTGCCGCTCAGCCCAGCCTCTCTTCCAATGTGCTAAGTGTGTCAAGAAACTAATGTTTTCACCAGAGAAGTCCCTAAGCGCGGCGAATTTCTGAAGTGGTTCAGCATTCCACCTCAGTGCGTGGTCTAAAGCAACCATGGTATACATGTGTGACTTGCGTGAGGATATACTCAAATCATCGGGTTGTCTAACACGAACAAAGTGCTTTTCGGAGTCCTTGAACGATTCGTATGAAAATGACTGGATTTTGGTGCTGTCAGAAACGATCGATCCAAATACATTGTACTTGGTTTCCCATTCGCATATAGCTGCAAGGGTCTCGACACGTAGCTTGTGCTGTTTTAGTACTTGATATACGGGAATGAACACCGCGAACAGTTCAATGAAGAAGAATGACACGGAAAACCTGGAATGCAGTCAGCAACCGTTCATTTTCCTCTAATTGACTTCATTCTTACCAGACGGGAGGCAGCAGATATCGATTGACAGGAGCAAATTGTCCTAAGTATAACCCACACAGCCATAATGGAGAGCAAGGCAAGCCAGCAATGCAGCACAAGACAGTTTGCATTCGCCAGCCATGCGTGTCTTGGATTTTGCGAGATCTCCACAGAATGCATGGGGCGTATATCCACGCCCAAAAGAATTGCCATGCAATGGACAGCCACCTGATAGAGTCAACATAAGTTCTTCGCAAACTTTGGTCACTCACCACTCCCATCCGCGACTACACTTGACCCTTTTCTCCGAATCAGTTCCGAATAAGTTGGCAGGAAGTGCACCAAAATTCGGATGGAATTCCTTGACAAAAGGTAGATCAAGAGAGTCAAAGCAACCTCAACTGCGATAGCAAGTACCACATAGGTACACATCCCGGTCAACTTGTCCATAGCGCGAAGTCTAGTTCGCATTCTGTGCCATAAAGAGCCTTTGTAGCTATGTAGAGCAGAACTTCTTATCGGTCGACCCAGGTTTGTCAAGCTCTGAGTGCTGGCGAATGCCTTTTGTTGAGAAGCGATGTGTAGAAACTGTGTGTTCGCGACCTGGAACAATGCAATTCCTAGAGGGACGAGGACTGACATAAACCAATATTCAAGTCCACAAGGAACGAAAGGTCCAATAACATAGGCGAGCGTTACCAGAGTCCAGTAGATGTGCAGAAACATGATGGAAGTAAACACCAGTGGAAGTCGTCTCATATGCAGATGTGGTAGCTGACGCCGAGACCATAGGAATATCATCCCAGCAGAGAGGATCAGTGTCCACCCTATCACGATACCGATATATGACCAGCCGACCTTGTCCAGAATTGCATGAGGTAAAGCCATGGCTCGATATTCAGACAGTGACCGAGATTCAATCAAAGCACGCAGTATGGGTGGAAGACGTGAAGTAGCACAGGAAAGGAGATATAAATCTCAAAGCCAAGTCTGGGATTATATCTTCATGGTCATCACAAGCCTGTGGCGCTTTCGTTGCGTCGAAACATCCATGCGGTGTATGCTGTAGCCATCCTGGCAATTCTTCGAGAAGTCAGCCGGGTTTTCAATAATCAGTTGTGTAACTCTTTGTGTGGGACGCATAACGGATCCCTACTTCATTCATGCGTTAGATACCCTGTTGTTCTTACACCCAGAAAAAGACAAGATGTACATCGTTTATCGTGGACCATCCTCGCGTGGAGAGCAGCCGAGACAATCTGTGTCGAAGTGCTACTCGTGCGCAGGAACTGGACTGGAAGGGAGATAGTATATGTGAATAAAGTTGGGATTACCAGTCGAAGAACAGAGGGCCAGAATGCTAGATCCGAACAGGACTAGCGTGTATACCATGCAGCAGTGCCAGCGAAGGCTCGACTTGTTCAAAGAATCGAGATGCGCTTACTACTAATATTATCTACCAGACTCGAGACTATCGTTCATGATCTGAAAGAACTCCTGATGAGAGCTGGCGGATTCCAATTCTTACACCGAAGCAATATGCCCCATTGCGCATATCTAATCCGTTATAAGCTACGTGGAACCAGGGATCCAAAAGCGCAATTCATTGACCAGCAGTTCACCTATTTCAGTAGGATGACGAATCAAACGTATGACCGCAGGTTTGCGTGAAAGCTTCGGGTCATGTCAAGAAGACGATCGATCACAGGTATGGAAACACCACTGAATTTGACCGGAAATGGTTGTCTATTTTGTATCTATGAGCTGTAAATGATTCGCGACAGCCAGCGCAGACCTCTCCTTGGGCTGAAAGCTCACCAAGAGCAACACTTTTCGGCAGCAGTAATGCACGGGTTCTATCGTGCACGACTCGACCCTGCATTCAAAAGCCAACAACTTTTTACTCCCTGTCCGTGAATGTCGCTCGCTTGCGTATAACTTTTGGCAAACCTGCCGTCTATGAGCCTTGCAACCCGTGTTTCGTAACATTCGTGTCTATATGATTTCATGTCCTGTAAGCTGGTCCCTTGCTTCGAAGCAGAAAACATCCCTGATATCACAGGACATTCCTGCCAGTGTGTCTGCGAAGAAACAGCCTCGCCAATCTAGTGTTGTGTGTACCGATCGTGTACACGAAACGCCTTGTATATGCCTTTTGGGACATGCCACCTTTTCCTCTTCCACTCGTTGGTGAAAAGGAAGTTGACACAAACGTTATCCGGGTATCTCGAAAATCGACAGGAAAAGCCAGCGCTCTCTATCATGCATCATGCTGAAATTAAAATAATCGGTTCGTCGTCAAAGTCGTATCGTTCGTCGAAAGTAGGTAATCCGGTCCGGTTCCTCGACGATTGCGACATAACCCATTGAAAACATTTTGAAAGCAAACTCCTGTCCCATATGCGCCAGTGGTGTCTGAAGTAAGAAGCTTACCACCACGATGATGGGCCACTAGCACCACCAGGGTTGCCGTAGCCGCCACCACCATAGCCACCGCCGTAACCACCACCGTAGCCAGACCCGCCACCATAGCCACCGCCGCCACCACTGTAGCCGCCACTGCTATAGCCACCTCCACTGCCACCATAAGATGGTGCTCCGCCAAGAGGAGGACCCATGCGTCGCATATCTCGGGTAGCACCAGAGCCTCGACCACCACCACCTCGTCCTCGACCGCCTCGGCCACCACCAAAGCCTGAAGATTCGCGAGCGATGTTTTCAAGGAAGGTTGGGACCTCTTGGTTAGCTTCCTTCAAGAGCTCGAGCAGATCTCGAACAATGCCTCGATTTCCCCGATTGAAGAAAGCAGTAGACAGACCAGTGTTACCTGCACGACCAGTTCGACCAATTCGGTGGACGTAGTCGTCGATATCGGTTGGCAGATCGTAGTTGACAACGTGAGTCACGTGTGGAATATCCAGTCCTCTTGCAGCAACAGCGGTGGCTACCATGATTGGGCATCTGCCATTTCGGAAGAATTCGAGAGCTCGCTCACGCTCTCGCTGAGTTCGGTCTCCGTGAATGGCAGTTGCAGGAAAGCCTTGAGTAATGAGGAAGTCAGAGAGTGTGTCGGCCATTCGCTTCGTTTCAACAAAGATCAAGGTCAACCCGCCAGCATGAGTGTGCAGAATATCGAGAAGCACAGATCTCTTGTCGGCATCTTCGACATACTCGATCTTCTGTGTAATGTTCTCCGAAGTAGAGCCGACACGACCGACAGACAAGAAAACGTAGTCCTTCAAGAAGTCCTTGGCGAGGAGTTGAATGTCGCGAGGGAAGGTGGCAGAAAACATGAGAGTCTGTCGTCCTTCAACATTTGGCATGTCTTCACCCTCAACAATTCGTCTGATCTGTGGCTCGAAACCCATGTCCAACATTCGATCTGCCTCATCGAGAACCAGATATTTGATGTTGGCCAAAGAGATACGACCTCGCTCTATGAGATCGACGAGACGACCAGGAGTCGCGACCAGTAAATCACATCCACGCTCAATCTGTCTGAGCTGACCACCAATTTCGGCACCACCATAGACGACACATGGTCTGACCCAGGATCGATAAGCAAATTTTCGAGCTTCGTCGTGGATCTGTGAGACCAGCTCACGAGTAGGAGCCAGAATCAACGAAGTTGGGAAAGCCTTTCGTTGTCTGAAACCACCACCGCCACCATAAGAAGCAGCAGTGTTAGAGGATGGGCCGTTCTGGAAGGCCTGAGAAAGAATTGGGAAGAGGAAACCACCGGTTTTGCCGGAACCAGTCTGGGCGCATGCCATGAGATCACGACCACCCATGACGATAGGGATGGAATACTTTTGAACAGGTGTCGGGACAGTATATCGTGCAAGCTTAATGTTGCTGATTAGGTGATCGTCGAGAGGAGGATTCGTGAAAGTAGTGACAGCCTCAGGAACATCGTGACCAGATGCCTCGACTGGGATATCGTCATAGTTGGAGAAATTGATACCGGAAGAGGTCTTGGTCGGATCATTTGGTACACCAAACAATTCTCTCTCAACTCTTGGGTTGGCAGGACCAGGAACATGCTGACCATCGCGCCATTGGCCGTCGCCAGAGCCTCTAGCTGCATAGCCGCCACCGCTGCCTCCACCACCATAAGAACTTCCACCGCTTCGAGGGTTACCATATGCATTGGCATCGAATCTTGGAGGACCGCCGCTCGGAGGACCTGCTGGTCGAGCACCAGGAGTTGGCCATCCGTTCTGAGCCGCAGGAGCACCTGGACCTGGCTTGAAATCAGGTGTGCTTGCCCAGTCTCCGTTCTGAGGTGCTGGAGCGTTACCCCAAGGAGCTGGACCGCCAGCGGCCGGAGCTGGGCCATCTTTCATGCTTGGTGGACCTGGACGACCACGGAGGTGAGGAGGGATGTAAGCCGACCGGCCACCATTAATGCCGTTGGTTGCATGTCGAGAGTCGTTGAGGGACATGCCATTCATGTTCAATTGATCAGCCATGTTTGCTTAGTTGTCGATGGATTATTCTGCCAGAAGTGTTAGCTTATTGCCTGATTCACAAGCTGCCTGGTAACTGGACAGCAAAGTCGTTCGCGTGATAGTACGCAAAGCCAGCTGGCCAGTCATAAGTAGCGTTCGTATCATACTTACTGTTTTCTCGTGTGAATTTTGTTTTTGGGTGAAAGGGAATGTTTCTTGTTAGAAAAATCCTCCTAATTGTTTCTTGCGCAAATTTGCTCAATTCCGTAATCGACCTTTCGTTCAGGCAGATAGAGTAGAGAGAACGCCTCTCCAAATCTATCTAGAATAACGAAAGAAAGGTAAAGACAGAAACAGAAAGATCGAAGATACAACAATGGTTTGGGTATCAGTGGTTGATTGCGAGTGAAGACAAGAAGGACTGACCGCATGAATGAAATTTCAGCCTGCATCTAGCCTGACGCCAAGGCGAGAAATTTAAAGATTGGTTAGCAGGGTCTGCTGCTAGCACTTTCCCTGATCTGCGCCACGCTTTGAATTTGGTGGCGCTTGCAAGCACTATCTTTATTGGCCGGTTCAAGCACAGGCATCTGCCTCATGTTCCAGGCTCAAAGAGATAAGGTTCCGGACTAGACTTATAGGGTATGCATAGCTAAGTAATACCTATCTATGCTGTACTTTTCTCGTCCTGCTTTAGCACTTCGTACGCGCTTCTACGTCTACGCGATATCAACCACATGATGAAGACGAAACCAAAGCCAAATAGGCCCAGCTTTAGGATCCAGTCGTTCGCCAATCCTGCCAAGAGTCCACCACTTGGCGATGTTGAGTCTGCATGATCTCCGGAGGTTGGAGCTGTTTCGGGAACTTTTGGGGCTTCGTCGAGGACAGGCTTGTCGCTGTCGTCTTCTAGATATTCAGGATGTGCATCAGAAAAGATTTCTAGGTTAACACAAGGCTTAGTCCATGCTCGCAACAATATAGATCACAAAGACTGGGTGTGTCTCTGCGTCTACAGTTCAGCGTGAATACCTTCGGCGGGAACTTCTAGCTCTCCACTCTTGACAATGGTGACCTTCTCTTTTGGCTTATCACCCGGATTCTTTGGCACATTCTGGATTTTGTCCACGATGTCGAAGCCTTCAAGGACTTCACCAAACACGACATGCTTGCCATCCAGCCAGCTGCATACATCAGTATTGTATCTCGAGCTGAAACGGCAGGAGCTTACCTTGTGATAATCGTCGTAATGAAGAATTGAGAGCCGTTGGTATTCTTGCCAGCATTTGCCATACTCAACAGTCCTTTCTTGGTGTGCTTCAACTTGAAGTTCTCATCTTCGAACTTTTCACCATAGATCGACTTCCCGCCGGTGCCATCACCACGTGTAAAGTCCCCACCTTGAATCATGAAGTCCTTGATGACTCTGTGGAAGGAGGAACCTTCATACCCAAAACCCTTCTCACCAGTTGCTAGAGCACGAAAGTTCTCGGCCGTCTAGACGAAGTCAGGACCGATATAAGCCTAATCGTTTAGTCTGCTCACCTTTGGTACGGTCTTGCCATACAGGCCAAAGACGATTCTACCCATATCTTCGTCTCCATGCTTGACATCGAAGTAGACCTTGTGTGTAATCTTGGGACCCTTTGCTGCTTCAGCACTTTGGCTGAACAGAAACAAGCAAGCAGCCAAGACGACTGCTAGCGACACCAGAAGACGCTGTAGACCTGCCATTGTAACCTGTGACTACAATAGCTCAGATCAGTAGTAGGAGGGACGAGTCTCGGAGGGACAAGATGGCTTGAGTATACACGACACTGAACTACCAAGTTGGCCGTATCTAGTGACGGTCAACTGGGAAGACTTAGGTCACTATGCAAACACTATCAGAAGTCCTGCACCAAAGGAAAGTGCGGCGAGACCCCAGTGATCCTGCCTCGCTTGCAATCATCACGAAGAGCTGATTGTCGCGAATTTGCTCGACAGCACGTATTGGGTCCAGCATTGCTCACGATGGTATGTACGTCCTATCAGTAATCTGATCTATCTGCTAATAATCTGCTAAGGTCTTCATTTTCAATGTGAATTTCCCTGAACGGCGCTTCGTCAAGCAAGCACTCCAATCATTTTTTGGAATCGGCCAACAAACATGCTCGAGAGTTATGGCTCGTTTTCATCTACACGACACGTGTCGAGTCGGTGAGCTTCAGCAAGGTCAGATCTTAGAGCTAAATGCTCATCTCGATGGCATGAAGATAGAAAATGACCTTCGCCGGTCTATATTGCAAGATATACAACGTCTACGTGATACTGGCACATACCGTGGTCGACGACACGCAATGAGCTTGCCAGTCCGTGGTCAGAATACGCGAAACCAGATCAAGACAGCGACCAGAATGAACAGAGTGGACAGAAGATTGTAAAAGACACGCTATAGCGTCGCGATGCTCAGTCGGTGTCATTATCCGAGATCTCCTGGAGTTTTCCGGATCGTTGGGCAGCTTCAAGCGGATTTTCCACATTCACTACACCTGTTGCCTTCAGCCTTTCAAAAAGCACAAACAGGCGCTCTGCTTCTCGCTCCTTTTCAGCATCCGTCATCTCTGGTAGCTCTACGGGTGTCTCTGTATCGCGGCGCTGGCCAGTAATCGGATTTACTTGGCCATCTTTTGCTGAATGTGAGCTGATATCAGTCCCGACGTCTTGCGGGATGGCTATCTTGTGATTCATGAGATAGCCAGCGGCATGTCCATAGCCAACGTTGTGGACAAACGTCCTTGCATCACGCCCAGAGAGCTCAAAGAGTAGCCCAGCTATTGCTTCCGGGAGAAATGTCGTACCAGCAGCCGCCTGAAGTCGAAGGAGTCTGGAAGCCAAGGTATCTGATTGTCCGAGTGGCTTATCACGTTCGTCATCTTGGGGCAATAGATGGCGCTTGAGCATGGTACGGGACTCTTCATTTTCGACCTCGGCAACTTTCCTCAGGATTATCAAGAGTGGCACCATACTCAGCTCTAGGTCGGCTGTACTTGAAGCAGGCACCCTCCCCTCGAGCAGCTTGATCGAGAACTTCGTAAGCTCTAACATCTGCTTATTACCTTGATTGAAAAGAGACGAAGGCCAATCTATGACTGCCAACACATTGAGTAGCTGGGCAATAGGAGGATCGAGCGGCTTTGCAGGTATTGGAGATGTGGTCAGGATTTTCATTATGCTTGTGACTGAAGGTGAAAAGAAGTGCATCTGCGATTGATGCTTGCTAGCGAGGTTGTAAAGCAGTTTTAGCGATTCGACGAGGGCTGGCACAACCATGGGATTGCTGTTGAAATAAGATGTCGAAGCCTGCGATGCATGTCTGGATAGATGCGAATCTATAGCATCAATCAGACCTTGAGACTCAATGAGTGACACAAAATCTATCTGGCTTTTGTATGTGAGCAAAAACAGGATACGACCGCCTACAAATTCGTAGTCAACCCCAGGTCTTCGGTAGAAATTGAGCACGCCGGTCACATAGCCTTGTCCAGCGAAATATTGCTGCCATCGATCCTGAAGGAGCAGAGCATTGGCTAATATTCGAGCCGCCTCGAGGCTTGAAGTTGGCCGATTCGTGCTGTCCTTATCAAAAGCTGCTTTGGCCAATACATCTATACCTGCTTCGCAATATACGGCAGGTGCGAGTCGAGGTGATCGCGCAAGCACCTTCAGCTTGACTAAATCAGCAGCTATCACTGGGTCTCTGAAAGTATTTTGTGTCAATTCAGTGTTAAGCGTGTGCATATACAGCGCGGCAGAATTTGTTGTCCCATCCATCGCGGCCCTATACGTATTCGTATCAGTAGAAAGCGCAAGTTATTTCCTGCCTTTCATTGAGGGTGGCAGATAACGGATGCTTTGTCAGAATGGGATCGCCTCTCTACTAGTCTCGTTAGTATGTTCACCGGCTACCGGATCATCTTCGGCCCGAGTCGCGTTCACCACGCGACACTACTATACGCGTGAATATGCTGCTCACGCGGGCTTAACGTACAAACTGCTCGAATTGTTTACCTTCGAGCACTGCAGACACCATTTGTGAGGTTTGTCGGTGTGATGATTGTGGTGACGATGTCCTTCAAGCTATCAGAAAGAGGATATACTTGATGCTCTAGGTACACAATGCTAGCTCATGCTATCCTGCCCAGTCCACCTTCATCTTCTCCTCGTTGCGATCCGATGTCGATTGCGGTGCCAAGAACAGCAGATGAGCCCGATACTCATTGCCAACCTGATCCTTCGAGTAATGCCAGATCGGACGTGCGTTCGAAAAAGGTCGAATTTGAGCCGTACACCACGAATTGCGATGTGCTCGAAGTCTTGACCCCAGGCACCGAGACAGAAGATACATCGAGGCCACTGCAACGATCACGCGACCGGCACCTGAAGTCCCGACCTATACTGAAGTCAAGAACAAGCCTTGAAAGCAACCTGGCATCTGTTGCAGAATACAATGTTGTCTCGTCCGAGGCGGAACTGGCTTCGCTACTTACGGACCTGGATGCCACAGATGCCCAGGTCGCTGTCGGATCTTATAATACCTTGATGAGGCTGCTACAAACTCACAAGCAGAGTCCCGAAGCTGAGACATTGTCCACAGGGTTGCGTGGCGTGGAAAGCCAGCTCAAAAGACACATCGCTCATCTAGATCCAGGCTGTGAGGAAGAAATCAGCTCTACACAAAGAGCTGGTCTCGCAAATGTTATGCAGTGCGCGTGGAAATTGCTCATCTATATCGTTCACAACATTGTGTACAGAAGAGCATTAACAGACAATTTTCAACAATGGGCCTTTGAACGAGCAGTCCGGGTCATCAAAGACCGCGACTCGTCCAGAAACACACTCGTACACGCTATGCATCTACTGGCATCTCAAGATAGCCGACAGATCATCAATACTCACAGCGCTCGACCTCTTCACATTTTGCAGGCTCTGCAAGGACTTGACCATCAAAGAACCATGAGTAATGGCATAACCAAAGAAAGGGTGCTCGTCTATAAGAGACTGGTTGCTCAAGTTCCATCAGTCATGGAGCAGAGAGTCGGCCTATGGATTGGACCTCTCTTTCTTGCCATGAGCCATCCAAGTGCAGATGTACGCCACGATGCACTTGCGGCAGCAAAAGCTGTTCTATTCACAATCGGGAACACGAAAGCGATTGCGCAAGCGTGCCGCCAGTACCTCGATACCGAAAATGATGGTCAGGGGATAATTCGTCTGCTCAAGCAGAGATTACAAGCTCTCCTCTCCTCAGAACGTGAAGATGTCCTCAAGACGCATGTTCCAAAAGTCTGGTCACTAATCATCGTTCTCGCGGGAGGGCCTTCTGTGAAGCTGGACCACTGGCCACTGTTTCGTGAATGGATTGGCACCCTCGAAAGCTGTTTCAACTCAGGAGACGAGGAGCTCAAGATTGAATGCTTGCGAGCATGGAGCTATTTGTATACTATTGCAAAGCCGTATGAGGCAAGCGAGAAGGTTGCAGAGATGTATCCAAAGCTGATTCTTGCGGAGCTCGAAAAAGCTGGAAGAAAATCCTCTTCGAAAAGCTCGCGCATCGCATCGGTATCATCGTATTGCATGCTTCTCTACTATGCATTCAGACCTGCTCGCTCAACATCTCAGTACAACAACATGTGGAATGCGTACATTGTCAAATTCATGAGACGTTCTTATGTTGCTGGATCGACCACGAATTCAGATCTTTGTTGCAGGATCCTCTCTGCCCTCTTTCGACCTTCCTCTGCTGTTCAGAGCTGGAATGAAAAACGCGCTTATGAAACGCAGCCGATGATGCCGAATGAGTTGCCGACAATCGACAGTAAATGGCTTCGTGATAACATGGGTCAAGTTATTGCAATCGTACGAATGCTTGTACAATATAGTTCATTTGGGCCTAGAAATGCTATATCAGACAAAGCACTAATCTGTGAGACATGGCGACGACTTTTGCAGGCTTTCCTTGAAAGCAGGCGAAAGGAAGTGATCGAGTCAATCGAAAGTAAGGCGGCGCTCCAATCCATTGTGGCACTCTTGGTCGAAAAGCCTGAAGAAGGATCGGATACAAGTGCTCACCATATAGCATACAGCAGGAGAGCCATCCTAGCAAGAATTGCTATCGAAGAATTAGGTGTAACAAGCATTGCGCAGATATTCGAAACGACTCACCAGACCAAGACTGGCCCATTATTCGTAGAGCTTTTAAGCAAGCTTCTTCGATCTGAGGAAACCACGAACAGCCAGCACGAAGACAAGTCGGCTCGGCTAGAACACTATCTGGAACACCTCAACGCAACGATGCTAGCTTTCAGTATTGGTATTCAATCCAATCCGTTCGAAACGTTAAGGGTGGTTGGTCGCTGCTTGAATGCGATCCCTGCTCCGAAGATCCCGAATTTAATCGCGAGATTTGAAGCTGGACTGAAGTCTGTGTTTGCGAACGCTGCGTGGCCGTTGATATCTCAAGAAGATGGAGCAAGTCATGGGAAAATGTCTATCTTCGCGTCGTCCATCTTGCGAGTTGTTAAGGCATTGACGAATACCACACTAATTGAGCTCGATGAGCTACTGGCCCTGGTATGTACCTCGATTCCCCTGATGGGCTGTGAAAACACGGCCTCCCTATGTCAAATTCTGCAAGATGTTGCACCAAATAAGAGAGGGCCAAAACTCTTTCAAGCATTGGCGGAAAAAGATTGCTCAAAAGAGCTGCAGGAGCGACTGCCATCGTTGCAACCAACATGCTCAACTACTGTGCCTGGAAGGACGGTGGTATCGAAGAGGCCGCGGCACGATGATTCTCAGATACAATTCGTATCGATACATTCATCATCGCCAATCCGTGAGCCCATTGAATCCCAGCTCCTTACGACGCGTCAGAAAGAGGTGCGCTCCCGACAGGTCACGGAAAGAACCATAACTTTCGCGGACCTCCGCTCCAGTCCAACGACTAAAGGCACTGACAGTATTTCGCATACAACGCACAATGTATCTTCACCAAACGAGAAAAGGCCTACTACGCCGACACTATCGGAGATGCAACTCCCAAATGAGGACGAGGCACCCCCAACACCTACACCCAAAGCTAGGAAATATGCCTTGGACCAAATATTGCTGCCAGAAGTTCCTTCCTCGCCGCCTTCAGTAGTGGAAAGCGAGACTCGACATGCTATTGCACCTCGCGTTGTTACAAGCGAAATCGACATAGAAACAGCCGCTCTGTTTCGTGACGCTGAGGAAAGAACGGATCCGCTTGTGCGGCCTATATATGAGATCTCAGTCGCGGAATCAACTGCGGTAGCCGCTGCTGAGGAAGACGTGGCCGCAGCGACCCAAGAAGGCATCATTGTTGAAGACCGGTGTGAAGTAGCTACACATAGGGTTTCGTCACCTGAAGTGCATAGTGACGAATACGATGCTCTTGCAGCATCACAGTTATCTCAAAATCTAGTCGAGGACAGTCGATCGCTCAGTGAGGTTGTTGCACACGACGGCAGGGCGCTTGTTGTCACGCCAAAACGCAAAAGAAATGGAGATCAAGCAGAGCATGAGAGTCTGTCGAAGCGATCAAAAGTGGCGCAGTATACTGGGCTTCAGGTAACAGAACAGCCCTTATGTAGTTCCCCATCGCACGACGACGAAATGGAGGATTGTATAGTAGTTAACGTGACCAGCTCCCAGTTGTCTCAAACATCGAAAGCAAAGAAACGACGTTCCAAGAAAACATCGAGCAAGATCCGTCATCGAACACCATCGTCCCAGTCGCCATCCTTTTCGGAGTCACCACCCAGTACAAACTCCTCACATCGATCCAGATCGCTACGACGAGGGCGTTCAGGCAGAACCACTCGTTCTCTAACTCCTGCAGAACAAGCATCACATCAGACATCTGAGGTAGTCATATCGGAGCACGTCGACGTTGAGAAGAGCTTAGACACAATGGTTGACGTACCAGGTTCGGCAGAGGGCAAGGCTGCGGGAACGAATCAAACCACTTCTTCAATACCGTCAGGTATCCTTGGAGCGGACAGTGGTGACAGAGACAATTCGTTCACCCCTCAGCCTCCTCCAGTATCGAAGGGAGAATCTGCGTTTGATGTTATTGGAGGTTTACAAAGTATACTACAGCAAATGACTCAGCAAGAGATGAATAACGTGGACCTGGCTGCTGTTCATAGCTTGTGCTTCCAAATCGGTCTCAAGGCACAGCAGAATGCAAAAGTATAGATGTTTTTCCATAGTTGTCAGCTCAAATTACTGGTCTAAAGATAGTTCAGTGTCGTGCTTGCGAAAGTAGCAATAGCTGATGCTCTGGGCTGCCATAGTGTTCCCAGGTTAAGTGGTCAACACCAAGCAACAGCTGTTACGCGGACGGCTATTCACAAAATACCTACCCGTAGGTACCTAGTTTTGCCCTAGGTAGGTAGTATGTGGGTCTGTGGAGCCTAAGATCGCCCACGCCCTCGCTTAGTACTACTAGTCAGAGAGCGTCTTCGATCTCTGGGCCTGGACTTTCTCCTCACGCTTTTACCAATTGGCACATGTAGTAGGGTTTCACATCATATTCATTACTCGTCCTCGATCTGGTGCTAATCGACGACTTATTGCTGAGCTTTCTAGCCAAGCTATCCATTGTAGTAGGCGGTAGCACCGAGTCACGACCATCCGCGTTGTGTCGCTTTCAGCAGTGTCGTTTTCCAGCTGCGATGGCAGCCATATGATCGTCTCCGAAACGCTCTATACAGTGCTTGCAATTTTGAGGGTTGTATCAATCTTGCAGTGAACTAACTCAAGCCACGATACAGGTGGCGAACGCAGTTGTTGAGATTTTACTATTCGACACCTATCGTTGTCCTGATCGATCATTGACGCAGCTCTGCTCGAGGTTCAAATTCCTGAATGTGCTTCGTGATGAGTCCGATTGTGTAAAGCCGTGATGACTCGAAAGGGCGGTCCAGGTCAATCAACCTTCAGGGTCGAGCCACAAGTACCAGCAAAACGACGTTTTCAAGAGCAATCGTCCTTCGAGATTTCCCCCATTAGACAGTTCAGCGTACGATGGAAGGACAATCAGACCTCTGCTACCGCGTCGCCAGCCCAATCACTGACTCCCAGCAAATCTATTACGTTCAGAAGCAACAAGACGATCGTTGGATTCACACAACGAAGAGACAAGGCCGATTCTTCACAGCCTAAGAAGAAGCAATGCACATCGAGGTATTCAACCACCAAGTCCACACCTCGACTCAATCCTAGGCAGCCTTTGACGACCTATATTCCCCTGGACGCGTGGGCCTTGATTTTCAGGAGATGCCATCCAAGCTTTCTCATGCAAGCACGTCTTGTATGTCGAGATTTTTGTGCCGTCCTTGAGCAAGAGTCTATCTGGCGTGAAGCGAGACAACTTACATATGGGGATCTGTTGCCAGCGTCTCCACATGAAGTTTCTGAAATCCAACTTGCCAAGCTACTCGTCGGTCGAGGCTGTCAAATCGAAAAGTGCACTCAAATGGGGACTAAGAAAATTTATTGGCCATGGATGATACGATTATGTGAGCAATGCTTGTCTGATTCGACTCGAGGGCCCGACCACGAAGGAGAAGAAGCAACAAGATATGCCGAACTGCGTGACCAGCTCGAGCTTGAGGTGCAGGAGACGATACCGAAGCACCTCACTAGCTTGATACCGTCTGTCAGTCAATGGTTGGGTAAGTATACGTCCACCAGACCCTTTAGCCTTCTTGAGCAGATGTGGCGATCTCAGGGAATTAGCGATAACTACTTGGTTCGTAAAGACGATTTGGAAGAATTGAAGACGGATTTTCGGCGAAAAGTCATGACGGATCCTTCCTACTTCCTTTTCTGGGCACGACTTCGCTGGGGATCGACGAAAACACGGGTGGCTGCTGCGATGGATATGGAATGGCACGAAGGTCTCAACGATATGTTCTCACCCAAAACCGACAAAGCGGAATTCTTCAAGGAAATGGCCACGACCATGAGTCCACCCATGTGTGAGCCCGTCTTGCATAGGATGCTGGCCTATCATCGGGCTGTGGAAACCTCAAACTCTGCCAGCCTACGGGCCTGGGATGGTTTGAAGGCGAAGATTGACCATGTTGAGCTTCGTGAACAGGCACTACAGCTTATCGAGTGGGAACGGGAAGCTGTTGAGTGGCGAATATCTGCAGGCGAAGGTCCCTACGACCGTGTAGCGGAACATCGAAGAAAGAAACTTGACGAAGAGACCGCCGACAAGCCGTTCGCAGGTTATCCACCTGAGATGAGATTCGTACTCAACATTGCTGAGCGTGAGGTCGTCCAGCTGCTAGACCATGTTCACGATGAGGATGTGCTCCTTATGCTTTTGACTCGTGTCCGCAGTAACTATGAGACAGTTTACAAAAAGCCAGATGGTTTGAATGGTGACGGCGTTGAGGGCCCTTACCGTTTACTCCTGGATGACGCACGCAAAATTGTTACAGATGTATTAACACCATTGGTTGCTAATAAAGGTGCAGTACGTGCCAGGCAAATACTAAACTCCCTTCGATGTATGGCATGCACACGTCCAGACTGTACCAGAGGCTTCTCTTTCGTGACTTTGATGCTGCACATTCGCAAAAAGCACTCAATTCGCGTGGGGAAAGGTCTACATTACTGGCAGCTTGCTGTTCCGGTTCAGTCACGTATGCAAAGGTGGAAGGACGGCCTTGCATGGCATAAAATACCATGGCCAAAAGCATTGCCTGCTTTACCCAACCATCGCACATCAAGAACTGATCTGCAGTGGAATCCAGAGCAACCAATCGAGTACATTCAGCATCCTGATCAGCATGACTTTCGGCTGTTCGATAACCTTCTACCCGTCGTTCCTAATGATCTCCTCACCGACAAGAATGAAGAGCCGTTTGTGCATGCGATGAGCGTGTTGAGCGGCAGCAGATTGGAAGCAACTTGCGCATTCCGAGTCGCCCTTGAATACGCAGAACAGATTTTGTCTCAGAAATTCATGCTTGGCGATGGCAATCCGCCATGTGAACTAGGTCTCACTCAACTGCAAAATTTACAAAAGGCATTTTGTAAAATCCCGTCAGGCTACGAATTCAGGTTCAAATGTGCTTTATGTATGAACTCGACAACTAAGACGCCAAGCGGGAGGCGTTCACGAGAGATTATATATACACAGCCTTTGTCGTTGTTGATGAAGCATTGGAAAAAGCAGCACAAATCTATGAAGGATGTTGATGATTTAAAAGATCTAATTCATCTGCCATCGGATACTGAGCTTACGAAGGCAATCCAGTCAGAGGACGAGAAACTCACGAATGAAAAGCGCAGAGCGACACAGATTAATCTTAGCCTTAATCCTGTTCTTCCAGACAAAGCATATGATGGAAGAAGCAATGATCCTCGAGCAGATGCCACGTTGAAGATCCCAATGATCCGCGATCGTGTCAGTATGCTTTTTACGCCAGTCGAGATATCAGATACGGAAGAAGATTCTGAAGAGGTATCTCATTGTGAAGCGGAGGAATAGTGTCGCACATTCTGGACCATTCAGATTTGTGCGAAGCATATCAGATTTGCACCCTAGTCAGCGAACCATGTCCCGCTGTGCTGACGTGTACTCACTGCCACAGGTAGGGGAAGTCTAGGCACCTTTGCACTTTGGCGGCACCTTCGCACACTTTGATCGCTCATAGTACGGAGTGACATACGTCCATCATTACTGACGGGGCTTCCTAAACTGGAGCTATCATACAGCTGACTCGTCTCATGCACTACATCGCTGCCTATTGTGCGATCTGCTGACCCAGCACTAGTCCTTCGTCTTCTTAACCAGCGTCCCGAGATTATGCTTATCCTCGATCGTGCTGCGTCAGGCGAAGCCGGTGCACGAAAACCATGATGAGCATAAGCTCGTGCATGCCCCAACCCCGTTGATCGCTGTGAGAAATTGCGGTGCAAAGCAGCATTGGCTGTATACTGATCGTCGAGAGCATCTGTAGATGCAGTCCGATCGCTTACTGCACCATCCTCACCAGAACTTCGAAGACCAAGACCGGAGTTGAAGAAGGACCTCGCCCATGGAAACGGACGTGTAGAGGTCGAGACGACGGATGAGCTTCTGGGGCTACTAGAGAAATCTGTTCCAGTCGAATACCACCTTCTGTGAAGGAAGGAGAAGCGGCTATGTTGTCGCTGCTCTTGTGGAATAACTTGAGAACGTGGCTGTGCGAATATCACGCCCGTCTCTTGCACAGTTGAAGGCCAAGTCACATGGAGACCTTTCTCCAAGCTGGACCCAGCATGACCACCGCTGGTCCTGCTTGATCTGTGGAAGGCTTTACGTCTCCGTGAGAGACGATACAGGAGATAGAAAGTGGTGAATAGTGCTATACAACCAAAGACTGACGCA
Organism: Pasadenomyces melaninifex; assembly: GCA_022813495.1. NCBI lineage: Eukaryota > Fungi > Ascomycota > Dothideomycetes > Pasadenomyces > Pasadenomyces melaninifex. Next base: position 164,413 of record JAKLMI010000023.1, read on the forward strand.
AGCACTATGCCGGCCGTGCCCAACGGACTCGAAGAGGTTTTGGCTTCGAGACCAGGATCAGCTATATTATTGGGCGTTGAGTCCGGATCTGTAGAGCCAAATACCTGAGCGGTGGCTTCTGCTATCATCCCTGGTTTCTCCGCAGAGCTCGACGGTCTGTCGCTGGTCATTGTTGCCTGCGTGCTAGACGTCGTGCTCGTAGGGGCGGCTGGGAATAGAGTGGTTGTCATCGAACTTGGGTCAACTGAGATACTCGATGGAAGAAGCGAGCGTTGGAACGTGGCGGAAGAGACACTTGACCAGTCGCTCCACATAGAGCTTTCATGATCATGATCGGCTTCGTGCTCTTCAGCTTCATCATCGCTTGGCTCGTCGTCGTTATCGTCAGTCGGCTGAGGTGGCGGAGGAGGAAGTCGGATGGGCACATCTGACGATGATGCCACTGCTGTGAACGTGATCGAGGCTGGGACAGGAGTCGACATATTGAATAGCCTTCTTACCTGCCGCACAATAAGGTCACGTTGCTGCCTAAAAAAGTGAATTGCAACTGCTCTCAACTCTGCGTTAGTCAATCCCCATGGGTAGCAGATGAAGACATAAAAGCAAACGGAAGAAAGCCACGAGACAGGCCAGCTGTCTGTAGGCAGAGACCATAGTTTTGTGAACATGTCAGAGTCCATATACCAAGTCCATGTCAAGTCATGTGCAACACCTGGTACACAACTCAAGTAGCGGGATGTTCATGAGACAGAAGTCTAATCTCGGACGGCAATGCGGCATAAACCATCGTGTAACGTCTCATGTCTAGGAGATTTCATATGTACATGCTCGGCGATTGACTTGGCAATAACGGCGTTGGTGCTCGCTGTTGGTAGTTATTCATTATTCGTACCTACTTACCACTTCTCAAACACGTTCGGTTGAGATTTCGTAAGTGATCTTGGCGACATGTAAAGGGAGTATGGTCGGTCGTACGCCAGCCGCTGTCCACAGTCTGGCGACAGCCGCGTACTTTGGACGCAGCCTTGATTCGTCGCTGCGATCGGGAGGTCAAGTTGTGAAACGTGTCAAGTATCAGAACAAGTTGTAGAGCATACGGCCCAGACCTCGACTGATTGGCTCGTTTCAGGATCTGTGATTGAGTCATGTCAGCATGTTACGGATCATCATTGAGTCAATGGCGAAGCATCTTTATTCCATGTAATGCACACTATTGTCCGTTCCTTTGACTATGGGGGTTCAAAGTTGGCTCTTCTTAGAAAGCAGAGTGCATATTACATCCTTTTCAAATCTCGTTAGCTCATAAGATTACTGCTTGCATCTACAGAAATAAACAATTATTCCTCTTCGTTGACTCGTCGTCGCCAGTCCTCTCCAACGTTCAAGCTCTCAACAACATTCACCCCTCGTCCTACACCTGTCACACTTTCTTTGCGCCACCATATCTCGCTGCTCGATTTTCTTCCTCTGCCCCTCTCGTCTTCGGTGTCCGAGTCAATTAAGCCACCAAAACCACCTTCATCGCCAATGACAACAACAATGTTTTTGACCCATCCTGTTAACTCAGAGACTAACGAGCCATCGATGCCGCACATCGACTCTTGTATGTACAGGACTTCTGGCTGAATCGAGCGTAGAATATGTTTGTGACCTTCTCGTGACGTAAATGGCAAGATCGAAGTATCTCGATCTACCAGAGCATTGGCCTGGTTGTACAGAGTTTTGAACAAAGGATTAGCTTCAATGTCCAGTGGGTTGTGAGCTGGGACTAGCTCGTTGCTAGACTGGCGATCGATATTTGTGTTGTCTCGCGATGGTTGACGAGATTTCGATGTTTCGCTTTGCTCTGGTTTAGGGTCAACGTTGGCAAGGATACCTTTGTCTTCCGAGCTTTCGTCCTGAGGAAAGTCGCCAGGTGTCTGAGCAGGCGTGCCGTTCGCACCTGGTGTGTTGATCTTTGCGTATGATGAGGTAGACTGCGAACGTTCTGACCGGGCCGAGTTTTGGCGTTCGGATGCGCGGCGTGAAGTAAGCGATAATGGGTGAGTATGAAGATCCGGTTCGTATATCAGAACGATGATCTTAGTGGTTTCTGGATTGATATAGGCTGGAAGCTGCGCCAGGATGGACTGGTCATGTTAGCTGGACGTTCCAAACACTGCGCGCATTTCATTGTAGACTTACTTGATGTGCGTCTACATCCAGGTTGTCGTCGCCTTTCTCCGCGCCGGACACCACCACAGCGACTGTCTTCCGCTTGCCGTATGCCACTGAGCTTCTGCGTGGCGCATCAACCTCTCCCGAATAGAATTCAGCAGCTGTTCCTGTCCGCTGCAGACTCTTTATGCCAAGTTCAGCACCTGCAGCACCGGCTGCCCCAACTGCAACATCCTTAGCCGCAGATGTTTTTGACTTCCGTGGAGAATTAGCCCGCTCAGGTTTATCAGCTTCCTCCGACCATCTTTCCTGATCGCTGAAAGCCTGACCATCATCGGCGCCTCCCCTCAATGAGTTGACTGCGCCACCAACAACAGAGCCTGCTGCCAATAGAGATTTACCGGCCCATGTATTGCTGCCCACAGCATTTGACATCCTGTTGAAGAAACTCGAGTCCTCTTGCTGTATGTTTGTGACACCTGTGGACATTGCTCGAGACTGGTTGTCCTGGCGGTAGAAATCTGCCGCAGCCCCAGCTGGAGGTGGCATTGAACCTGGCGGTGGTCCTTGAAAGCCTCCTTGCACTGGCGGTTGTGGCGCAAATGATCCGGGGGGAGGAGGCTGCTGCGAACCAGCAGGGCCGGGACCAGGTGGTAGACCACCACTCATCCCAGCATACCCAGCTGCAGCACCGAGTCCTGCTGCTCCTGCAGCAACTGCAGCGCCTGACAACCCATCGTTACGTCCTTCGTTGCGTCCGTCATTACGTCCATCAGGTGGCCTTGAGTTGCTCGTATAATATTGTTCGGTTTCTGACTCGTGCTCTTCATCGTCTCGTTCGCTCCATATCCAGGCACCTATCGCGACAGTTGCGGCTGTGAGGGTAATGGCTAGCGGAATCCAGTAGCCGAAAGCTGATCGATTGCTCGAGGCACCGTATGATGTCGTGGTCCTGGTGATAGTCGTGACCTTTCGCCTTTGTTCTTGACTCATTATGAACGCAGCTACTGCGAGCTCTCAAGAGAAGGTAACCTCATGCACAGTGTTGATCTGCGCAACCACAGACGCGTCTCTTAGGCTGTCAGATCATGCGCAGAACAAACGTGACCTGCGAGAATCGATTCAAATGCGGATATCGTCGAGTCGCACGGAATCCGAGGAATACAGAGACACTGCATACGAAGCGGACAGCGCAGAAGAATATAGATGGCTGGTGTCGTTGTTGTCCGCAGGTTGTCATGCATATCGTCGAACCTAGACTCCGTCTCAGGTGAGGCTGGTCAAGCTAGCAATCCACCAATCAGCGGTGCTGATATGCCTAGTCGAACATCAATCCCATGTGCCTCTAGATGCTTTGTGCATATGGCATTCACAATTTGATCAGATTATTCTATCTTGTACAACACATATTTGAGCATTGCTGGTCAAGTCTGGACTATTTCCTCGACCAAAGAGCTTCAGACAGTACTACTACACTACTGTCAATGCACCGTTCCAGGTAGCTCTAGGCCAAAATGTCAGCGGAAGTACGACATCGAAAGCCACGACATGATAAGACGGAGGATGAATCTGAAAGATCTGGGATCAAAGAGCAGCTCTCGGAGACTCTTTCTGTGACTGACATCATTCGACTCGTTGTCTTGAGTATTATGGTCGTTGTGGCTGCTTCATACTATACGACATCTGGCGAATCATACATCTTTGGGCTGCCTCGACCATGGTTCACGAAATCTGCAGAATTGAAACAATACTTCAGAGGCCCTGTGCATCTGACGATCGAAGAGTTAGCGAAGTATGACGGCAGTGATCCTAAATTGCCAATATACTTGGCAGTAAATGGCACCATTTTCGATGTAAGTGCAGGAGCTCACACATATGGTCCAGGAGGTTCCTATCACGCTTTTGCGGGTCACGATGCAACGAGAGCTTTCGTCACCGGATGTTTCATGGAAGACCGTACTCAGGATCTTCGAGGTGCAGAAGAGATCTATATCCCGATTGAGGATCCGAATGAGAAGATCAGTAGTGGCGAACGAAAGACAAGAGCGGAGCGCGAAAGAAGGGCTGCAAAGAAGAAGGTGAGAGACGAGGTGGTCCGATGGGTCAAGTTCTATAGCAACAGCAAGAAATACTTTGAGGTAGGGAAGGTCGCAGGCTCGGGTGACGAGCCAGTTGGCCCTGCTCCGGTCTTGTGTTCTCAAGCAGAGAAAGGACGTCCAAAGCGCGCAAATATGAATAAAAAGAAAGAAGCGCCTGGGAAACCAGTGCAATGATGATGCAAAGTCTTTCAGATTTCATTGCGACACTGTTCGCGGAACCGAAGGTTCTATGCATGAGAATTGTCGTTCCGTGGCTGCGCTGAAGCACATTCCATCTGCTCAGCGTTTCTGTCGACTCTGCGATTTCTAGCGTCGACCAGCCCGACCATCTTGTCGTCACATCGTGAAAGCGTTGTCGTGTGTTTGCTGCAAACCTTGATGTATTTAAACCTTGATGTATTTAAACCTTGATGTATTTAATCGGTAGTACCAACGTCTCTCGTGTAGATCGAGCCTGAGCTGTGTCCAACAACCTTCTTGACTACTCCTCGGTCTTCGAGATCTCGCAGCGCTTTTCGTGCTAGCGAGCCGTTGATCTTCAGTCTGTCCACTAGTACAGCGACTGTGATTAATTTGTATGATTGTACATCTTTGTTGAGTTTATCTGAGGTAGCCTTATCGAGGACGACTGCGTGGTTGGCCTTGTCCTTGACTGCGATTTACATTAGCGCCACCTTCTGCTTTCTGGATTATGCTCGTCACATACCCTTTCCCTTCGACCACTTCTTCTTTTGCTTCTTGCCGCCTGCTGCTGGCGCCTGATTTCATCTGTTAGCAAGAGATCATACGAGTTGGACTAGAGCAGGCGATGCTCAAGAGCCACGGAAAGGGCGTCGACATACCATGTTGTCTGATAATGTGTGTTGGACTGGTAATGTCTACGACCAAGTCGCAGGTTGTAGAGCGACACTTTGCGGGACCTACGCACATTTCGACGCCAAGACTCGGCTGAGATGCTATTTTGGGCTCCGAAGCATCGATCACCTCAACGGACCAACGCTGCTGCACGATTCATCGCCAATTCTTACCTAGAAATCGGTCTTAGACGATGCATCTAGGCTCAAAACACCTAAAAAGTGCCTAGTAGTTCGTGCGGAAGTCATGCCAGTCGAAATTGCAAACAAGCTCATAAACGGACCATTGTGTAGGTACTGTCATACATAATGCTAATAAGGTGTTCGAGGATCATCTTACAGTTAAAACAACAGCAAAAGTGCACCGGAACATGCTTAAGAGTAACTAATAAGCTATAATGCCATGATGAGTACAAAGTATATAAATCTACATAGTCATGCTGCACGTACGTGCAACACGTAAGAAGCGGTACTCTACTTCTTGAGCACATCACAACCATGGGAACACTGTGCCATAATCCTTTCCCATGATAGACTACCGTCCTGTAACGCTCCACAATGGTGCCACAGTTTCGACGGCACGTTCAACTATGGCCATGATCCGCTCTCGCAGCACTTTGTTACCACATTCCAACGACAGGTCGTCCAGCCACAACTTTGCGACATTCTTGTCCACCTTGATCTGCAGGCCAGGGACAGGTATACCAAGCGATGCCAGACGAGCACGTTCGGATGCCATCAGAGCATTATCGTCGCCTGTGTCTTCGTCTCCATCGTCCTTGATGCTTTCCTTCTGCTCTTCGACGAGCTTGGGCAAGCGAGGTGTTTCGATGGGATCGATATTGTCGCCGAATTGCTCTTCCAGAAACATGGTAAGTCGCGCGAATCGCTCTTCTGGCGTCAGGTGCGCGAATTGATTTCTCAGCCGCGGTTTGGCCGTATTCCCGTTCGTATGACCATTCACGACCATCTCCTTGGAATCTGCTTCATCCGCGTGGCTGTGATGATGCTCATGATGTGAATGCTTCACAGAAGCGCGAGAGGTCTCCACAGTAGCCAGGACAGCCATGACGGCGTCTGCGATACCATCATTCATGGTATTACCCTCCCACTCCAGCTCGACTTCTTTCTCACGGCCTGACCATTTGAGCCTGATGCAACCCATGATGAGAAAGGTGCGCGGTAGCTCAGAGACAAGCTCTTCATCCGCGTCTGCTTCATTCACCACGGATTCTTCTTTCTTGAGAGCTTCCGGTGCATGACCGTTCGTCTCAGCTTTGACCTGCCCTATTTCCTCTATCGCGCCAAAAGCACCTTCAAGTGACCATTTGATCAGCTCGATGGTGGCCGCAACAAGCACGATATGCTGGCGACATACAACGGTTGTGCTCGCTAGACCTGCATACTCTTTGAGGTCTTCGGGAGCCATTAGACTGAGCTTGAATCCGTTCTGTACCATTACTCCGCTGATCACTCGCTCGTCCTCTGGGCCTTGTGGTATTGGGATCTGTGCTAGCCTACCCACCACTTTCGCAACCTTGTCCTTCCGATACGGAATTTTGACTTCAGCGCCATTCTCTGGTGTGTAGACCTTGGTCTCTGTGCCTGTCTTGTTCTTCGCGTTATCGTCCAGCAATCTAGACTTCAGTCTAAGTGCCATAGTACGTTCACCGTGCACAAGGATAATATGTGGAGCCTTCACTTCTCGTATGAACGCGATGTTCTCCACTCCACTGACATGCGCTGCGAACGAGATTTCTTCTACTGTGCATCTTCTAGGTATCTTGACTGCATCTTCCTCTTTGCTCCTCCGACCGATAGTTTGAGCATTGGTCGTGCCACTCATAATAGCTGGTATCGTGTCGGGATCTTTCAAGATGTCCTTGCCCATGGTCCCCTCCACGTTGTAACCAGTCATAATCACACCGTTCTTCTGCTCAGGAGCCCATCTTTCCAGCAGTATTCGGGACATACCAGACTGTAACATACCCGGCGATGCAAGCATGACGCAGCTGCCTACATCATCGAACCTGTCTAAGCTACGAAGACTCCTGACGAAGCGGAAGTCCCAAGGTCCAGCACTCACTCCTTTAGCATTCCCAGCGGCTTCTGCTTCGGCCATTCTTGCTCGGAATATCCTCTTGATATTGTCATTCATGGCGTTGATATATGTCTGATACACGACCATACACTTTCTTGCTGTGTTACCGGTATAGTATATTGGAACCTTTTGTAGTTCTGGGTGTCTCTCCCAGAAGTCCTCTAGAATTAGTAGTAGCTCTTGTGCTCTACCCAATGCGAAGACTGGCATGAGTACTTTGCCACCTCTTTCAATGACTTTGCTAACGGACTTCATCAGGTTGGCCTCTCTCACCTTTCGATCCTCCACGCTCGAGATACCAAAAGTAGATTCCGTGATGAGTAAGTCAATTTGGCCAACCTTGTCCGGGCTGGGTGGCACAGCCGAAACGAGATGCCGATCTTGTTCAGTCGAGTAATCACCCGTGAAGAAGATGTTGAGTCCAGCTATGTTGATCAGGAACATGGCAGCGCCAAGCACATGTCCAGCTGGGTAGGGTGTGACCTGTATGCCGTTTATATTGTGAGTCGTATAGAAGTCAATTGTCTCGATTTTAGGAAGGGTCGAGATGTGATCTGCTTCAGTGTATAAAGAAGTGCGTTGATCAGAAGTAGATGATGTGTTGCTGACTCGGACCGAATCTTGTATCAGCCACTTGTAGATTGCTTTGGTCGGATGCGTCATAAAGACTCGTCCCTGAAAGTTCGTCTTGGATAGAACATATGGAAGGGCGGCCGCGTGATCTAGATGAAAACTGAGACACACAATTAGTACTTGTCTTTGCATATTCATCGCAACTACCAGCACGAGAGAAGTCGTGGAACATAAGCATGTAGTAGCCTGGTAGAAAGAAGCAAATAGATGGAAGCCAATTGTATTGTGCTGGACTAAGATACAGGAAGTTTTGTAACTCCTAGACAGCCAAAGCATAAATTGCTAATACTGCTCCAAAAAGATTGCGCTCTGCTCTACCACTCAATGAATATGGTTTCCACTGTCTGCTCGAGCGTAACAAGGGGAGGGGGAAAAGACCTACTGGCTGATAAGTAGAATATCGACTGTCCCGAGATCGAAATCATCGAAGAAGGGCATAGCTGCCATGCCCTCACGAGCAGTATGCATTCCAGCATCCAGCATGACAATTTTGCCCTTGTACTGAAGGATATGACACGAACGTCCGACCTCCTGACAACCGCCCAGGCCGACGAAAGTCAACTCGTCTGAAGGATCGATCGGGTCGTTGTCTTCGTCTGCGCTGCTCATGGCAGCGGCTTTTCGTTTCGTAGCCATCGCTGATTGAGTCCGACCTTAGTGCTTCTGCGAGGGATGTAGTACAGTTGGCATATCCCGAAACACTTCAGCTCTGCCTATGTTTAGACCTTTAAGGAACTGTGGCATCACATCGAAGTAACGTTCCTTTGCATCAATGATTTGCGCATGCGCAGTGACATTAAGTGGTGATATTAAAGTGAATTCGAAGTGTTCGAAGGGGAAGCAGGCAAGGTCGCGCGTTCACGGCAGGCGCAACCTTCTGCGGAGTCACGTGCACTGCCAGACATTCCCCCAAAGTCGATCGATTCTATCACAGTTAAACTGCTTATTATCGACAACATTCATATCACCACAACCTTAGAAGTCAAAAGAAAATCAAACACTGTCGCTGCTGTGATTGCGACATCCTGAAGTGAAACGAGCTTTGTTTGATGCAAAAGTGAATGCGGCAGGACGTTTTGGGATGAGAGGAACAAGGTTCGAGGGGTCAGAGCAGAAAGGCTCGCGCATACAAACGTCGTGTGTGGGCCGCTCTTGCTGTATAAAGCGACGGTGACGAGACGGCGATAACGATAATGGCGCAGCCACCGCAGCAGCAGCAGCGGCCGACGTTTCCTGGACAGACGCAAACGTACACTACTGGTTATACGCCTAATGGTCGACCACAGTTCAGCCCTGGTCCGCAGTCGCCGCAGCATGCTCTGTCGTATTCGTCGCCGTCGCCTCAATCGCAGTTTTCGCCAGGCTATAGTGGTCAGGCACCACCTGCAAAGCGTCCTCGGTTGTCTTCTGAAGCGCCTTCGCCCATTCCACAATCTACAGGAACACCTGTGCCGCAAGTAACTAGTCCTATTGGCCATCAAATCAATGGCATCAATACTCCATCGCAATCAAGACCACCAAATACCATGCTTCCTCCTTCAACTCAACCCCAAATTAAGCGTGAACCGGAAGATGGCAGCCTGTTTCGAGACGAAAATGCGCTGAATCACAGTTCGGTAAATCCTGTGCCAAATTCGCTACCTCCATCAGCGCCTCGGACACCGCAGCCAGTGACTCCAGGCATTCGTGCCGGACCAGACATGATACCCCGTCCCAATATAAATAGTGAGGTCACATCAATTGCGCTCGCTACAAATGTACCGGTAGAGCGACAAGAGCAACGGCAAGACTGGAGTGCGTCTCAGCAAAGCCAACACGAGCTATGGGACCCATTCCTGTTCCTAGGCAATGTTAATGATCACATAAAGACCATTAGCCAGCGGACAAATCTTGTGGAACCGCAGTCGGGCGTATTGGTCAACACACAAAAAAGTCAACCTGCACCAACCGTACGAGTTAATGGCTACGAGGGCGCCTCTAGAGTGATCAAGGACGGCCAATCCATAATAGACACTCGCACTAAAGCCGATAGACTACGAGAATTGGTCAATGTGCTGTCGCTTGCTGCAAAGTCTAGACTTACAGGTCTGCTCAGTTCGGCGGGTAGAAATGCTGAAGAGCGACGAAAACATTCGCAGGGGCGTGTACCTGGAGAATGGGCAGATGTTGCAGCGATCCGAGACTCGGCTCAGGGCGAGCTAGGCGCGAGTCCTGCTCCGGCTGCTGGCATGAAACGTAAGCAGCACAGTAAAGATGCAGCATTTCTAGACTAACATTCCTGACAGGCACGTATTCTCAGGCTAACAGTGAAACAGCGTCTCGGAAATCATTACAGGTCGCTCCGCAGCCCTCCGTGGTCGAGCTTGAAACATACAGCAAGCGAGAGGTGAAAGCTGAGTCGGCTCGCCAAGCGAAAAGGCGCAAACGAAGCGAGGCCATCTCAGCCAAGGAAAAGGCAGAAACGGCTGCTCAAGAAGAAGCCGAAGTTACTGCTGTTGCTGAGCAAAAGGAGAAGGGGAACAAGAAAACGGCGAAAGCAGAGGCTAGAGATGCGTCAGACGCTAATCAAGTCAACGCAACCAACAATGCTCTGGCTTCAGCATTAGCTGGTCGGTCCAACAACCCGGGACAGATGTTCCGTATGGGCGGCAAAAAGGCTAAGACGTATGCTTGGATGAATAGTGGTTCTACACCAGCAAGTGGTACTGCCACACCTGTCAGAGCGCCACCTCCAAGCAGACCGAACAAAGAGAAAGGCGCAGACGCACCAAAAGGACCAAAGCTAGGCGAATACGATGAGGAGGCCGATCCAGGTGTGCAACTACGCGACTTGTTGTCTGTGCTAGAATTCGATGGTCGTGCTCCGAAGTCGTTCGTCAGAGGCAGCAGTAGCAATCCCTTCGAAGACACGAGCAACGGGTAAGGAATAGCGACTGCGAGTTTGGTTTGACAGCCTTGTTGGTGGCTTCCAAGCTACTAGTACTACATTAAGGACTTCAGGTTTTGCCTTGTTAATCGGTGGCAGCTGTATTATGTGTACAACAGCACGTGCAAAAAAGCACTTGACTATCTTCACAATATTCGTGCATGTCCTTGGAAAATTCATATCCGATATAGGATAATATATTACGAACCTCTAGCACATCTTCACTGTAGTTCGTCGTACATTCTATCTCGATTCACGATCAGCCCAGAAGGAGGTCTGCAATAAATGCACACGAAAAGTGAGGGTCACACTACGTAGTGCATCGGTAGTAGTGCTGGCGAACGTCGGGGCTTTGTCCGACAAATCAATATTGCTTGTAGATTTAGCTGCTCTAGGCTCTTTTAGTGAATAGTGGTGTCCATCATCCACTGAGCAGGCCCTAACTTTAGTGGCCGCTCCAACGTGCGTCGCCGCGCATAATTCTGGCTTGCATGTAATCGAAACGCTAGCGACTTCACCTCATCGGCGTCGACGACACACGAATGTTTTCCACAACTCTACGTTAATACCACTTGATATCACTCCCTTCACAAACGACAACAACACCCAGACACTTTGCGAGAGCTTAGAGACCTTATTCGACCAGGAAATGACCTGCAGCCGATCGTGCTGAGGCATGTCCTCGATCACGTTGCAAAGACTGTGACTGCAACATTTTCTAGCCCTGCACGGCCAATTCTTGCTCAAAACAAATCAACAAGCATAGTTGCAACCGATCACGCGTGCGAGCTATCGATATTAGTATGAAAATTCGAACAATTCTCAGTCTGCAGTGATACGGCGTAGATCACTGCGAGATCGCAGACTCGTCGGCTTGAGACTGCTCGGCCCTGGTCATCACCTCCAAAACAACTCATTCGAGGCTGATTTCCAGCACGCATGTCCACACCAACATTGGCAGCGACTATGCTGCCAGTCCATCATGCAGCATACGGATATCCTCAATATTCAACCACTTCGAGTCGTGCATACCCCACCAACAATACCTTGCCTGCGCCTCCGCGACTGCACACAACATATAATTCAATACCTCACGCGACACAATACCACCAGCCTCAGCAATCCTCCGCGTCCCTGAAGCAACCATCTTATGCACCCTCAATGGCCTCGACTGAGGCTAGCGGCACAGCACGAGACAAGAGACCACCAAATTGGACTGAATTCTACAAGAATGGTGTACCAAAAGAGATCATAGTGATAGACGACGATAGCCCTCCACCTCATCATACCCTCTCACATGCCCACGATCAACGGCAGGATACATACTCGAACATCAGAAAGCGAAAGATAGACCACGGCTATGAGGTAGCTGATAGTCCTGTCTATTCTACATATCATGCTCAGTATGGGAGTTCTTCATCCTCCGTCTCGGTACATTCCGGTGCTAGAACAAATTCGATACAAACAGTGACTGCACCTACCTCGTTAGAATCATACAGCAGCAATCCAGCAAGTAATTCCTACGAGGACATGCGGATAGGTCAGAAGAGGAAGCGAGTTGTCGCTCCAAAAGAGACAAGGCAAAGCACCAAGCGAAAGCAGCAAGAAGCTCAGGCAGATCCATACCTGGACTATGTTCCTCCTCAGATGCCACCCAGGAAGGCTGCTGAGGTGCATGTGCCTGTGATACGCGACGTACGTCTGTCTGCACGCAATGTCGGATATTGTACTGATTTGATACAGAATCTTACTAAGCACCAAAAAGTCGACGACGAGGACGGTCATTACATTATCGAAGAAGGTCTGCCGCTCACAGATCGCTGTAAGTCATGCCAAATTGTTCCTCGATATAGAGCTAATGTTTGCAGATGACATAGTAAGGTTACTAGGTCAAGGCACTTTCGGTAAAGTGGTCGAAGCCTTCGACAAAAGACGGAAAGCACGCGTTGCCGTCAAAATTATTCGTTCTGTCCAAAAATACCGTGACGCTTCCAGGATCGAGCTCAGGGTTCTACAGACACTGGCACTTAACGATAAGGAGAATCGAAACAAGTGCATACACTTGAAAGATTCTTTCGACTTCCGCAACCATATATGCATAGTCACAGACCTGCTGGGTCAAAGTGTATTCGACTTTCTCAAAGGCAACGGCTTCGTGCCTTTTCCGAGCAGTCAGATACAAAGCTTTGCCCGGCAGCTCTTCACAAGTGTAGCATGTGAGTGTCACTCAGACAACTCACTAATCATGGCTGACCGATATTAGTTCTGCACGATCTGAATCTCATACATACTGATTTGAAGCCGGAGAATATCTTGCTTGTCAATAACTCCTATCAGACGTTTACGTACAATCGCACCATACCGTCTTCATCTCACACAAGCCAGCGGTCTGCTCGCCAACGGCGGGTCCTCTTGGACAGCGACATACGACTGATCGACTTCGGTTCTGCAACCTTCGACGATGAATACCATTCCTCTGTCGTGTCCACGAGACACTACCGAGCACCGGAGATTATCCTTCAACTCGGATGGAGTTTTCCATGCGACATCTGGAGTATCGGGTGCATAATTGTCGAATTTTACACTGGAGATGCACTTTTCCAGACTCACGACAATCTAGAGCATCTAGCCATGATGGAAGCAGTCTGCTCCGGCAAAGTTGACAGCAAGCTCATCAACGCAGTCAGATCGAATCACAAGCACAACAGCTCCAATACAGCAGCCAAGTTCTTCAAAAGAACCAGTTTAGACTATCCAAACAACGAAACCTCAAAAGCTTCAAAAAAATATGTCAAAGCGATGAAGCACTTGAGTGTGAGTCATTCGATTGCATTTGCAGAACAATACTGACTAAGCCTAGGAATTCATACCAGCAAACACAAGCTTCAATAAGCAGTTACTCGATTTGCTGCGTCGAATATTCGTTTACGATCCCAAAAACCGCATAACAGCCAAGGAAGCGCTCAAGCATCCTTGGTTCCGAGAAACAATCATTGACGACGGGACAGAAGCGATTCGCATTCGAGATGAGCGTGCCGCTCATGCCGCGGCTGCCGCTGCCCAAGCAGGTCCCGAGCTGAAGAGACCACGAGTATGACAGCAGTCGCTGCCCACAGTCCAAGATTGTGGGCAGTGGCTACATCAAACAAATTCGAAACCCATGATTGCTGCAGAAGCCTGACGGCAGATTTCAGGTACATATGTTAGAGTATGGTCGGACCATCGACCACCATTTTTGGGCTTGCACTGAGACGACGACGATGAGCACAAACGATGACAAAAGCATGACATAGATAGGAGTACTTAGAGACGAACAATCGCTCCAAGAGCTTGAGAAGTGCTGCTCAGGTACAGACAGATCCGTTTACTGAAGAGGCCGGTTTGGCTGCAGAGGGGACAATCCTCTTGCCTCGAGCATAAATTCATTGTGCATCACAAACGTCTGCTGTGTCATACGTGCTTGCGTGGCTCGTTTCTAACGGTGCTGTGACTTCTTGATGAGACAATGCTGACCCTTACAGATCGACTGCTGTCATTGCCCAGCTATACGCATGTTCTGCGTCAGCCAAACAAATAGGATGTTGTCGCTAACATAAATGGGAAGGATTTAGACAGCATAACATGTCGTGCATATACAGCAAACTTCTCTTTGGAAACATTCTACGCCGCCTACATAAATGGGTCTCTGGAGCTACAGTCTCGCCTACCTGCTAGTTCCTAACGAAGTAGCAAAGGTCGAAGACATGCTGGACAGGAAAAGAAAGCGCAAAGCAAAGCGCACTCCAGGAACTCCTGATGAAGAACGAGAGAACCACGTTAGCGCTGCAGTACAGGCTCTCATGTCAGACGATCCGGAAATTGAAGGGGCTGCCCCTCAACCGGCAAATACAGAACAGGCAACGTCAGAACAAGCTGAGACGACATCAATTAAGCAAGATGTCGAGGACAGCACGGATACACCAGTGGCAACAGGAAAGGACTTAACGGACAAGATTGTGAACCACGAGGGGCCTACCGAGGAAAAGCCCGATGATCAGGAAAAGAATGCTCAAGCAGGCGACCCTGCAGAAAATGACAAGGAGCCAGATTCCGCGAACAACGATGGGAAGCAAGAAACGCAGGGTGAGAACCATGATGCTGACAACAACTTGAAGTAGCTATTTAAGTACTTCATTGCTCGTATCCCTAAGCATGGGCTGGCCACACTTGGGTAGCTACACATTCCGTGTTTCCGCGCAGACGTATTTACTTCTTTTTGTACTAGCGCTCGTCTTTTCGCCTCAAGTGGCTGAGTTCGCGTAGATGTCTCACCAATGAAATATAGTCCCGCCCCTGAGCTGCCTTGCTGGCCAGTAGGATCTCAAAGCATACAACAAAACAGCAAACATGACAGCAAGCACAGTGCGTTTTTGTGCTTTCCTGGACATTTGTGGCAATTCATATATGTACAACAATTGAGTGTTCTGGGCTCACTCAGGTCAATCTTACCAAAAGTATGAGTACTTATTCAGCCTGACGTCTAATTTGATATAGCATCCTGCTGCATATTCTCGAGATGGGTATCTGGAGCGGTATCAAATGGCTTCTGTCCAAGATCAGAAGATTCACCGCTCTCTCATTGCGAGTATCATTCTACGTCCTCCTTGCTTCGCTACCAGTAACGTTCTTTCCAATTATTTCGGGAATCGTTGGCGCTGTTACACATCACACATGGTTTCACGCCCAGATCACGCGCCACACGAACTCCTTTTTGCTAGAGAACGAGATGAATAGTTTCCAGAACTATTTCGACATGCCATCATCCGGGCTTTCAATGAGAGATTTCCAGCAGCAGAAAGGACCGTTCCACATTCCTAGTATACGTACGGCTGACTGGATGGCGTCTTTAGGAATCACACAACCTCGAGAGCTGAATGCCGCACTCGATCCAAGTGCTCCGATCCATGACCTGGCGAATTTGAGAGGCATTGTGAGAGATGAATCGCATCCAACTGACTTTACGAAGGCGGCGAGTACCTGGGTTTACGTGACTAGTCTGCCGGACATCACGCCCACGGATTGGGACAATGCGTTCGACCAGGTCTTGATGGAAATGAGCTATCAAGGTGGATATTTGCCTGGTGGAGCAGAGGTGGTCTACCTTGATTGTGCTTCGAGTGGTTTCCTGTGTGGTGTTTGGAACGTCAAGGCGCCAAGTTTGATGCATTTCGAAGTGCAGAATAGGACTTTGGCATCGTGGAAGCGCGAACTTTCCATGAAGATGAGCAGAGAAGAATATTTGAGGGAAGATGACACGTGGTTCGAGGAGGAATATCTAGCTTGGACTTACGACTCACCCGAGCGCAAATTGTATCCAGTGGAGGTCAAGGTTATCGAACTCCCGCTTGAAGATGAATACGCTGCATCTCTCCTGCCACGAGGCACCTTTCCGACAGCTCTTCTCCAATTGCGTTCGATTTTGCTTGATGAAGATCCGGAAGGTCTATTAAGTCATTGGTCACCATACAATATACTCGAACAACTCATGATCCGATTTCAGGAGCATATTGATCGCTTGAGAGAACGTCGAGGGACTTGGCGTTATAAGCTCTGGCAGGTGGATAATTGGTATGAAGATCATGTCCTTGAACCAATATTCGGCGAGGACTTCGTGGGACGAGGTGGTTTCCTCAATCAAGTACAGAACGTGGTATTCACTATACTTATGATTGTCCTTGAGATAGGGAGACTGCCATTTCGGTTAGGCTGGGAGATTTACGCTTGGTACTTCGGGCTTGGCTGGGACGGAGAGCCCATGGTCGAGCAAATTATGCCAGACCTTAGTGGCCGCGGAAACAATTTCATGGATGACATGTTTCTAGGATTTATGGACACGGTCAAGGAGAGTTTGAAAGGTCAGGCAAGCTCAAGTGCTGCGCAGGCTGGCGTCACCAATTTACCAGAACAGGATGAAAACCTCGAAAAGGTAATGAGTATGCTGTCAGATATACGACAATCGATACCAAGCTATTGAATCTCATATGCCACTGACAATATCGGTTCCAGACTATCGTGTCTGTGTAGCATCAGAACTGCCCGAAAAGGGATTTGCCGCGAAGCGTGTGGACGTTGAAACTTTGCATTGTTCAGATACTTTACCAGTACCCGGCGACTTCCGCTCAACCTGCCAGATGCTGGCTTCAATATTGCCGCATAGCAGCAGTCATTCGTGAAGGATAGTACCTGGAGCCGTCTCATGACTACGCCGAAATAGTGGCCTAAAACCGCATTGTGGCCTCAGTATCCTTCTGCTGTAACTTAGAGGTCAATCCCTGATGCAGATAAGAAGCGGCCATTCTTGGGACATACAACATGTGCTGTGGCTGTGCTGTTGCACTAGTACCTGGGGTTATGGCGATCACTTCCAGGTTTACTTCGTCATCATGAGGCATGGAAGGCCTGGTTGTGTGAAATCATAGTTTCGAGTATCTGGGGATGCACGTGAGCATTCTTGCAGCTTGAAACGGTATTATGTAGCGCTCTGCTTTGAACAGCGAGCATTGAATGTTTGTTTGAGTGCTCTGAATTCTTGTGAGTCACGGAACATCAAGTACGCAGCCATGAGATCGAGCCCTGCTGGAACAGAGGCGCATAATACTCAGAAGGAACCGTTTGCATATTTTATGAGGTGATTGGCATAGCTGCGGTTTTGTATCCCTAATTGCACGACAATGGCAACAAAAAGCACACATCACGATCTTACCACGGTGCAACCTATACATGATCAGGCCATGCCATGCCAACAGCTTGCTGGAGGAATACAGAGCTTACCAAATACTGGAGAAGCTGAAGATGTTGACTCAGACGAGCTCGAGGACGACGATGATGAACCTCCTGAGCTCGGGGTTGGTGTTGACAGTGTCATCGGTGTCAGCATATCGAAATTGCAAGATGACATGAAATCACCAAGAACGCCTGCTGCAAGTAAGGCCCAAGCATTAGATGCCTCCAGAAGTTATTTCGATATTGACGGAGAAGATCAGAACGTTCTGAGTGAAGAGCCAATCCAGGAGCAGGTGAGCAATGAGGAACTCGAAGACTCACAATCAGTACCACAAGCACGATCTGAACCAGCTCCCAAAGCTCCTGCTCAGCCAACTTCTCCTTCACATGTTACGATTAAGGGCGAGCAAGAGCCAACCAAAAAGAACGATAAGCGCTCTTCGTTTGTGGCTGCTTTACTCGGGTCGGCATCAGGTGGTTCCAGACAGCGTTCTTCTTCAGGTTCGAGCCTTGTAGATACTCTTCGAAGGAGGGTACCTGCTTTGCCAAACTTTACCTTCCCAAAGCTATATGGCCACAGCGATAACAGCTCGAAGGATGGTCCATCTTTTGGTGCTAACACAGGATCTAGCGATGTTATTAGCACAGACGAGCATCGATCAGGAGCACAGCGCTTACACAACAAGATATATACGGAACATGTCGATCGTGGAGACTCGCAAGAAACACTCGTGGCGAGAGACAAAGATTCGCAAACTGAACGTCGTGCTTCATTAGTAGGTAGAGGACTATTACGCCGAACTACCTCGGATCAGTCGTTGTATCTACGCAAAGCTCCAACCGGAGGGTCTGCTTTTGATGACTACACTGCATTTACGGATGTGTCTGAAATGGTCAATTCGCGATTCAAAGCAATTACTGATAGCTTTCAAGACTCATCATTCCGTCGTCCGAGGATATTACGCACTAACCGAGACGAAGCTCGCTCAGTATCTGGCGATATTAGCACGACCGCAAATCAAACCAAGCGTAAATCCAAGCCGACTATAGAGCCATTTCGTATCTCCGAATCTTACCAGGCCAGTAGCACAAATGTAACATCGAAGCACCCGATACTGAAAAACATATTGTCACAGCTGACTGGCGATCTAGTCATTATGGGAGGCTATCGTGGTAGTATACTGAGAGAAGCTCAGCCGCCAAACAGACAATTATGGGTGCCCATAAAAGTTGGCGTAAACTTGCGCAAGGCCGACCTTGAGGTCGGTCTGACTCGAGAAGACGAGCTGAGGATGGAAGAGAAGATTATCGCTGATGGAGCTCTGTCCCATATCGGACCAGTGGACATCTGCCGTCGATTGCTGAAGAAGTGTTCTCGGTGTCCTAACGTGCAGTCAGGCAAGCTTAGGCTTCACAACTACGGATATGACTGGAGGCTGAGTCCAGACCTGCTCTGCGACAAGCTGACAAAGTTCTTGGAATCTCTTCCATGCAATCAACCCGAAACACCAACAGCTCAACGAGGAGCGTGGCTGGTATCACATAGTCTAGGTGGTCTGATAACGCGGCATGTGATCAATAATCGACCCCATCTGGTGGCAGGCGTCGTATATGCTGGAACACCTCAAAATTGTGTTAATATCCTGGGTCCGTTAAGAAATGGTGATGATGTACTTTTCAGCTCGAGAGTTCTTACGGCCCAGGTCAACTTCACGCTGCGTACAAGCTATGCTTTACTTCCACAAAATGGTCGATGTTTCATCAACAAACAGACGGGCGAAAGGTACGATGTCGACTTCTTCTCCGCTAAAACTTGGAACGACTATCGCTTAACACCCTGTATCAACAGTCCTCTTCCTCGCCAACGGCCAGAGAAGAGAATGAGCTTGATCGGCTCGATCTCCGAAGCCATCTCACAACCAACAAAACATAGTACCTCCTGGTTTTCATCGTCAAATGAGAACAAGGAGAACGAGCCCACAAATGACGCAAAGGGAATCGCAGAGGAAGCCATCGATCAAGTCGCAGGGGCGACAGAAGCAGTGAAGCCTGAGCGGCCGTTATCGCCGACAATGGCAGACGGATCTTCGAGACATCAAAAGCCCTCAGTCGCCACAACCTCAACTCTACCAGTTGCTGCAGCCACCGAGTACCTCGAACGCACCCTGGCTTCGGTGCTGCAATTCAAGCAAGAACTCAGCCACAAAGCTTCGATACAAGACTGTAATGCATATCCACCTGCTGCAATATTATTCTCAAAGAATACACCAACTGTTTATGGTGCCTTCGTGAGATCGAGGGAAGACATCAAGTATGATGACGCATTTGATGACCTCGCATTTGCTGCGGGCGATGGCGTCGTCCTTGCATCTGCAGCACAATTACCTGCTGGCTACAGATGTGTCCGAGGTGGTCGTATTGAAAGCAATCGAGGACATGTAGGACTACTGGGCGATCTTGAAGGCGTTGGACAGTGCCTAGCCGCAGTGCTAGAAGGTCGAATAAGGGGGGTCGGCGTTGGTGCTTTGCAGCCTAAAGCTTAGCCTGAATAAGTTTGACCTTAGGTGCTCATGAGCTGTTCGTAGGCACTTCAAATAGGCGCTCACATGACTGCTGGTGTTGATGATGTATAAACATCCCACGAAATAAAAGTGGCATGTATTTCAATATAGATCTGTTCCCGATACGAGAATTAACATAGAGCTGTGTTTCCTAAGAGCTCCCAGGCCAATCCAGGAATAGCAGTCGCCAGCATGTCAAATCCGCGCATCGAAGAGGTCTCGGACAGTGATCCTGAGATCGAGGATCCTGAAGACTTCCTACCAAATGAAATCATGCGAGCAGTAGATACGCCAACACAATCGCAACGTCCACAAGCTGCTGCCACGAATCCTACATTGGTGCAGCCGCAGCAGATACCTTTTCAAGCAGAGCCATCAGAGGCAGACATTAGCGCTAAGAGAGCTGAGCTAAAGCCGTACATAACAATATACCCCATTTACTTCTCGAAAGCCAGGACAAGACAAGGTGGGAGGAGGATATCTTCAAAATTGGCAATAGAGAACCCTCTCGCTTTCAATATCCTTAAAGCAACACGGCAAGTGGTTGGACCATCTCTGCGTGTTGCATTTGAGCCAGACAAGACACATCCTAAAGACTGGTCGAATCCAGGTCGTGTGAAGGTGGAATTATTCGATAAGGATACACATACGCCGCTACATCCTACGATAAAGAACAAGAAATATTTGTATAATCTGATAGCGAAGGAATTGCGGAAAGTACCGACGAAAGCAGATGATCCGTTACAGCTGAAGTTACAGGGTCTGCCTATACCGGAGAAGTTCTTGGATACGAAGATTGCGGTACCGAGAGGATGGAAGATGAATGATATTCTACCGGTGCACAGTGCTGCTGTTAGTGGAGGCGGTGTCAATGACAATTTTTTCAAGGAGGCTATGGAGGAGATGAAGCAGATGCAGGCTGCAAATGGTGGACAGATGCCAAGTGGACCTGGTGGGATGGATATGAATGCTATGGCTCAGATGATGCAGGGTATGGGTGGAATGGGTGCATTAGGTGGAGGAGGTGGACAAAGTGGTGGCAAGAAGAAGGACAAGAAAAAGGGTTGAGTCATTTCTACATCTTCTTGTCTACGAACAGAGCTTCGTGGGGACCGTTTCCAGAATCAAACTGGTGCCGTCGTTAGCATTTGCTGACAGCCAGCGAGTAGCTGGTGAGGAGCCACTTACTTAGGGATGAA
Source organism: Pasadenomyces melaninifex (assembly GCA_022813495.1). NCBI lineage: Eukaryota > Fungi > Ascomycota > Dothideomycetes > Pasadenomyces > Pasadenomyces melaninifex. The sequence continues at coordinate 185,705 of JAKLMI010000023.1, forward strand.
TCCCGTCAGGTCAGAAGATGAACATGATTGACTCCACGAGGCGGAATTCCATAATACAGCAAAGAAGACTACTGCCAAGCTCCGGGCCAGAAGAATTTACCAGTAGGTAGGGTGAGTTTATTACTTGCGTATCTGTTAGAACGGTCGAGTGTCGAGACCTCACAATACACTTATCCGAATTATTCGCGGTCACGACGACAAGCGTAACTACCCCAAGACATGCTAGCTCAAACGGACATTGAGCCTGTTACAGTGGTCGACGAGACGATAGCCGACTTCACCAAGTGGAGGAAGAGGACAGTTATCAAGCAGGATCTGGCGAAACCGATACTTTAGATGGTCAATACGCAGCTCTAGATCAGCACAGTTGGCAACTCTGTGACTGAATGCTCACACATTCCACGCAGGAGTCGATGAGACTTCTTGTGTGTGTCTCTATGAAAGGGCGGTCCTTGATGAGCATCAGCCCATGCAGCGAGCAGTACGATTGGTGATTAAGGCAGCTAGATACTTGGCAGAGCTTTTAGGTGGAAAGGCAGAAATGTTTTACCAGTTTCGAACAATGAATGTAAGTAACCTGGAACCTGGAAGATCTGTCAGTGGTTTCACCTCAGGAAACATTATTGCAGTAAAGGTTTCGTGGCTTCCTAACTTAGGCTCTCGAGTGAATATTAGCAGTAGCGAGCGAGTAAGAGCTAACGCGAAATATTAGTCTAGCATCACTCGCGACTGCCTTGCGAACAACTAATACGCGTCCCTCCATCGCGTCCAATCACCAGGAAAGGAAGATCTCACTGGTACTTCCTACTCTACGAGGTCTATGCTTCTATGCCGCAAACATCGTATGGAACGTTATCAAAATGCGTGTCGGTCACTATGAAGTAGAAATATTGGTAAATGGGTCGGTGCTTAAAGAGTATGCCGTTCCGGAAGACGACGACGACGCTTTCCCCGAAGTCGGCGTTGGCACCAAGTACATTGAAGCTCACGAAAATGCTGAATTTGTCATTCGCACAAGAGTGCTGCCAAGCGCAAATTGGACCTGGTCAAACAAAGCCTTCTCCATCTCAATCGACGGCAAATACATTACTGGCAGTGTGATAGCCAAAAACCCCCATGGTGGGTGGCGAGCGACAACACATATGGTGTCTGAGGTTCTATCTCGAGAAGCAGGACGTGATCTCAAAAGACCTTTCGTTTTCCGCAACCTAACGACAACTGATGAACATCACGCTTCGAAAGAGCTTCTAGCAAAAGTCAAAGATCTTGGCAAGATTGATGTTCTTGTCAATGACTATGAGAAAATGGGCACTACATCTCGTCACGAACCCCTCAAGGAAGCAAGTCAAGCTGCCATTCCGGAGAAGGCGTTGAAGGGACAGGCCATTGACATGTCTGCAGGTCTAGGAGCGGCAAGAAGTTCTGATCGTACAGAGCAGTACGCGGAAGGTATTTGGGGACCACGACTTGCACACTTCTGCTTTAAATATCGCTCACGTCATGCTCTGCAAATGATGGGCCTGATACCGACGACCCCTGAACCATTATCGCTCCATGAGCGTGATGTGAACAGCCTAAATTTGCAAGAAACGCGTCAGCTCCTTGCAGAGTACCGAGAAGGCGACAAGAACAACCGCAAGGTCAAACCCGAGTTTCCGACTATCAAGAAAGAAGACAGCCCTGCCAGTGCTATCTCTAGGAAGCGACGAAGAATTGCTATAGAAGCCGAGGGCGACGAGAATGACGACGACGACGACGATTGCCGTCTAATCGAAGTCAAGCGGTGCAGAGCTGCGACTGCACAGGACGCAGGGGTCGAAGTCGTTGACCTGTCGTGAGAAACAGCCATGGACCTATGGTAGGCTTGAATTCCACATTACATTGTATAATTACACGCTCGAGAAGAGCTGAGTTCCGAGAGATCATCAGTATGTGGACCATAAAGGAGCGTTTAGTCAAAAGGCGTAGTAGGCCACGTACAGCTCGCAACATTGAGCTTATATACGCTCGATTACGTCGCGAATGCAGCAGCATATTGTTAGAACGCCTTACTTGTCCACCGTAACACTTTGCTTCTTTACAACCTTTCTTCAATGCTGAGAAAACGTGGTCTAGATTCGCATCGGTACTAATAGTCCAATGGAAAGAAGTAGTGGAGCCCTATGATCGTGGCTTCCCTAGCTGGAGACGTGCTGTGGCTGCACGAATGACGTCAATGAGGTCAGGATGGTGGGTTGCGTAACCAAGTTTCAGCACGAGATGATCGCTTCGTATATAGGTCGCATACAGCCACGGTGGAGAAAATGCTGCATCATTCCAGTGACCTCGTTGCCGCCAAGTATCTCAACCCACCTTAGTTTGCGACAACCTTCACCATGTCAAGACCAGATATACCTAAAGAGCAGCTGTCCAGCTACGGCACAATGAACACTCCACCACCCGGGACCAAAAAGCACAGGCTCAGGAGCTTTCTCGGCGGCTCTGGTAGTAACCAGAAGTACAACGAAGGACTACCTCAAAGCCAGCCTGACTCGGCCTATGTCAGCTCTGATAATACGGACCACGACATCGTCCAAGTCGAGAATGATGGCTCAATACCAAACACGAACCGCGGTCAGAATTTGGCTCTGGACAAAGGCACAGGAGAAGTCTTCGATGAAGATACAGGAGATGTAGTGACCGTCGTAACGACCACTACTACTACGACAACTACCACCACAACGCGTGGAGGCAAGCAACACCAGAACGTGCAGCGAGATGTACAAACCACAGAAACACAACAACCCCAGGGTGCACCTATGACGACGATTGCCAGCACACAGGATCCTGGTGCGAGCTCGCAGTATATTGCACAACCACCACGCGCTGGAGTTTCTCGCGATAGCACTTACTCTTCGGGTCTTGGTCCTGGAGTTTCTCATGACAGCGCCTACTCTTCGGGTCTTGCTCCTGAGATACCAGCTAAAAGCTCAAGAAGATCTGGCGAATTTGGAGAAGTGCCTACGTCGCCCTCCACTGGCAGGCACAATTTCAGCTACCCGAACAGGAATGCGCCTGCCGCGGAGTACGAACCAGTAACAAAGAGGTCAAGCCGCTTCTCCGATCTCAAAGCCGCTGCCGTTGGTCTACACGGAGTGGGCGAAACGTTGCGTGGCACACTGAATAGTGAGATCGACAATCGATTTCCAAGTAAGAATGCAAGCAAAACATCTGCTATCAGCGCCAAAAACGCTGCAGTCCTAGAAAGAGGTAGGCACGAAATGGAAGGCATACCACAGAGGCGTCACCAGGACCCTTACGCCATGCAGGCAACCAACAATGATCCCATCTCACCTGCTATACAACCAACTAACCACCATGAGCCATACTCGATGCATGCAAATAACAACGCTCCCATCTCGCCCATTGGCCAAAACTATGAAGACTCTGGCCTTCGAGGTACAGCACAGCCAGGTAGTCACAGCGCTGCATTTGGCTTGACTGAAGATGGTCGCAAGTTCGAGCCACAGCACGGTATGGACTCTTCAGTTTCCAACTTGACTTCCAACTCTGGTGATTACGTTCCACCTAGAGGGACAGCTGTTCGGCAAGACAGCTCTTCTGCGCCTGAGACGCTTACTGGCAACGTTGAACGTGTACCAACTCAGAGACACCATGAGCCTGGCAACCTGCATGGTGCATCAACAAACGAACACGCCACAGCTTCTGGTGAAGGTGTCAAGAAACAAGGCACTCTAAGCAAGTTGTTTAAGCGCAAGCCTGTCTCTGGAGGCGAAACAACCCAGACCAGCGAGAGAAAGAACTATTACTAAGTCCAGGTCAATGTGCCTCGCACATCTAAAATTCATTCAGCCTACATCGTTCTGGACCATAGACAGGGGTATCTCTTTTAGCAAGATCGTGCTTTTACGAAATGCAGGCGCTTGGTGTTCGTCGAGAGTCAGCCACAACGTATAATGTACAAAGCTATGTATCAACAGTATCAGCACTTGTTTCACATATTATGTCTTTTTGATGTTGATCGAGAAACAATAAACCCGAGACAATGTTCTTCCGAGACACGTCAACTAGAATGTGACCATCTACAGGAGTAGCCATGGACACCCATATAGAGCTCAAATGGCACATCTCAGCTAATCGTTCTGCACGACGCAATCTAACTGGTCCAGTCTGCCAGATACCATCAAGTCATATATCTGGTCCAGCATGACTTTGACAACCTGGATCGCGTATATGCTCAACAGAGACAGCCAGTCAAAGCCGAGACCACAAATCAGTCGACCCATCGTCAACGATAACGATACCCGCTTTCCACCCGAGTGGTTCGGTGAATCGATCCCACCGGAACGTGTATACCGTGCTGCTAGACAAACCACTTGGATCGATAGGTACCTGCCCTCTATCGAATACCACTCGAACGGGACATTGTCTCTGCACAAGATCCAACCAAATAACATTCCTGTGACTTTGGGTGATCAACAGGAACACGACTCGAACTGTCCAAGCTCGACGACATCGAGTACAGTATCCGAAGAAGATAGTGCCACTACCTGCTGTATACCAAGCAGATCTAACACGCTGAAGAAGCACGTTAGTAACGAGTCCTGTCCTAGACCTCAAGACTTCTCGACGAGGCGTGCTTACGACAAGGCATATTTGCGGCATACGAGAAGCTGGAACAAGAACAAGCAGAAGGAGGTCGAGCGTAAGCTTAGCAGAGTAGGGACAGCTGAATCTGGAAGACTGATGAGGAATAGATCTCAGCCGACTTGCAGGGAAATTTGAGCTGGATGGTGACTTATCACTTGTTGAATCTCTTACTCAAACCTTTATTGGAGTAGAGGCTCAAGACGACTTCTGCTCGCAAGACCTTTTTTGGGGGTCTATGTTGAAGGCATGCATGACTACTGCCTTGCCTCGGAACTACAAAGAGCCACTGATGATCGAAATCCAGCTCGCAAATGTGGCGAGAACGTACAAGAACAAGCGCGGCAGGGCTGAAGATATGATACCATCGTTTGAGCACAGGCTGTACGAGACTGCGAGGCCTCGTTACAAATTGCGCCAGAGTTATGCTCGAGGAATATAGTTTGGCACACTTGCCATTGTGAACCATGAATCCCATCCCATTGCTGTTATAAAATGCTCTTGTTCTCCTGCATATTTGCGCCATACCAATGCTATTCTCAGTAATCTGCTTGTTGCCGTGAAAAATCTCCAGTCAAAATACACCTAAACTCTCTTCAGCAGCTTGTCCTCAATGGACATATCCCAGAATCCTATCCAGCATCCAAGTGCCCGCGACATCTTCTCCAGGACTCTGCATCATCCTGATGATCCTGTTCCCGGATACTCGACCAAGCCAATTTCCTCGATCGTGAGGCGCTTCACCATCACTATCTCTCCTTCTCCGTGGTCGTTTATCAGCCACAGTCATACCACGCGTCCACTGTCCCTGCGTCTCTACTCGAATGTCTTCCGGTGATCCCTTACTGGGCCTCCACATCGTGTCATCTTGTGTGAGCAAATACCACACGCAAAGCGGATCATGCAGCGCTAAACTAGGATCATCATCATGTCCGTGATGCAGTGCAGCCATTTTCTGTAGCATAGGTGTTAAGAATGCAGTCATCCACTGAGCAAGTGGGCTGCCTCGATCTGCCAGTTCTTGAACTTTCGATGTGAATAGTGATCTGGTCATCACATGGTGCTCGGTGATATCTAGTGCCATGAGGACTACTTTGAGTTGTTTGGATAGACGTCCTGGGTAAGGAGGCAGTTCCTGGCCTGCGAATGTCTCGACACTAGGAGGCATAGTACTGCTTGGAACCTGGCTGGATAGGGCGTAGACTCGTGCAGCGGAATGAGGATCAGCCCAGACGTTGAATTCAGCGTTCGGCGTGACGTTGCCTAACGCATCGATCGCTCCACCCATGCTGATTACTTCTTTACACCGTAAGAAGGTCTCTGGATCTTCTGCGGCTGCTAGTGCAAGGTTTGTGAGAGGTCCTATCGAGATGATGCTGATTGTGTCGGGCTCGTTTTCCCGTAGTACCCTTAGCATCTCTTTGTGTGCTGGTTCTAAAGAGGGTGTGAAATTGGTGAATAGTTCTGCTTCAGACCGGTTCTCTATATCTCCATTGACTTGCTTAGCCTTGGTTACTAATTGGTCATCTGGCGGTGGTTTCTCGAACAACTTCTTCCAGCTCTCGTCTGGATTGAAGTGAGGATGTGTTTCTGTGCTTCCGCCAACTCCGTCCGTGCCGTGAAAGTAGTCTGCGTTATCTGTAGATTCATGGAGCGGCTCATTTGCTCCGACTGCCACCAAAGGCTTGTAGGCTGTCACACCTTCATAGCCAGTGGGTAGACCTTGTGATTTGCGCCATTTAATTTCTCGGTCAAGTATATGGAAGACGGCAACCACATTTCTGAGACAGGCACGAACATCAACATTGCCTTCCACCACTGATATTAGTACGACCTCCAGCTCTGTGGCAGGTGCAGAAAGTGCAAGGAGCAGGGCTATCACATCATCATTGCCCGGGTCGGTGTCAATGATGACTCGACGTCTGGGAGCCATGGCGTGAGTTGCTGGTTATGTGCCAATAAAGCCGGACTGGCTCTTTCACTGTATCTGTGTAGATACAAGCTACATAGGCTGAAAATGGCGGAGAAATCACAACGAGCTGTCGACTTGACCTCCCTTCTTGCTTCTATATTCTGTTTAGTATAGGTCTCGCCTCAGCCGCGTCAACACCTGATGAGGCAGATATGAAACGTTGGTACCGGCGCAATGCGGCGGAGCCCTGTCTATTGCCGACGACCGGAGGCTGTCCAAGGTCTTTCGACGCACCCAATAACCCTTGAGTAAAGGCGGAATTGATGAAGTAAGGAGATTGCACAGTCAGGATGGCACGTGCCACATACAGATCGAGGACAGTGGCATAATGGATCAAAATCAAGAACGTAGAGGTTTGAGTTTCTCGTCCTGGAGCACTGGAACTGTTGCATTTTATGGGCATCTAGTACCATCGACCAGCAAGCTGAAAACTTCTGTCTTCATTGCCAGAGATGAAGCTATTGCAAGTGCTAAAGCTACGAGTGGTTCCTGCATTTCTAGGTCACGTACATACTGTCCTGATTCTGCAGGCGTAGAAAAGCAGATCATCTGATTGGTTCCGGCTTCATACGCCACTAAGAACGCGGTCGCACAGCATGCAAGCGTGGACAAAGGTACGCTTGGCTTTTTAGGAGACACATTTGACACAAGAACCGAAGACTAGCGTCTCGTCGTATTCGAGTTTGATACATATGTATCAGCTCAACGGGTCTTTCTGTATCGGGAAAACTTGTAAATCGTCATGCCGCCTGATCGTTTCTGGATGCAAGGCATAGCGATGCCAGTATTCTGGACCAAGCTGAAGTTGTAAATTGCTTAAATTGTAGCTTTTCTGCTAAAATCGACAGCAGCTCGTATTCATCATGCATCCAATGCTCATTCATCGTACAGCTCGTTCGCTCGAACGTAGATTGGTCTAAATACGACCCTCTTTGACAAAATAGAAATCTAGTAAACCTTTTTCTTCTCATCGACAGAGAGCTGACCAGGGCCCATGTTTACCAGCAACAGTAGACCGCCGACGATAGATAGGATCTGGAAGAAGTCGTACTTGGCGAAGTCCTTGTGAGGGTGATGCGGATGCAGCTAGATTATTCTTTAGCATGATCTTTAATATCCCAAGAAGCAGAACACTTACCGTCCAGAAATTGTTGACCAAGAGATTGAAAATGCTCAACAAGACCACCAGCAGTACGGCGCTCAGCTTCGCTTTGAAGCCAACCACCACCATGACGCAAGCGACAAGCCCGAACAAGCTCACAACGACTCGTCCCACACCCCAGTCTCCAGCAAAGACGAATCCGATGAAGAGAAAAATGAGGAGGATTCGTCCAGCAAGCTGAATGTACATCTTCTTGTCCTTCTCGTCGATGCTGGGCAGTCCAGCAAAAGCTCTACTCTTCTTGACAGCTGAATCTCCCAGAACCATCAGCAGACCGCCCATAACGGAAAGATTTCGTAGGAAGAAGTTCAGGTCGAAAATGAGGCCGTAACCGAGAGCTTGAACAATAACCACTGCGAGCAATCCCACCACGGCGTACTCAGAGTAGCGGCGCATGATGACTAGTGTCGCACAGGTCGACATCGTGATCACGTTGAAAATGAGGAAGGAATGCGTGATGCCCCATGGTACTACATGACCCTGTCAGTTTTCTGTTTCCAGTATGAACTGTTCTGCTTTTCTTACTGTGTCTGAAGTCTCTGAGGTAGAGTAGCTGATCATTCCACTGTGTGATGATTCGAATTGCATCTTCAATAAAAGTGACCACGATCAAGAAGCGTCCGATCGCTGGCAGATACCTGTAGCCCAAAGTTTTAGCCATGTTGTTCTGCTTGAGAGTTGTAACAGCTGCTTACGGCTTCACAGGTTCGCCAGCTGTATTTAAAAAGTCCTCGATCTTGCTGGTCTGTTGCCTGATCTGATCGAGCGGACTCGGGTCGTTTGTAGCATTGTCACTCCTTGTGCCGCCGAACTGATTGTTCATGCCAAGGTTGTACCCAGCAGTACCTCTTATTTGAGCCATATTGCAGCTCTCTCCGTAAATCGTGCGCAGAGATCGAGGGGGGAGAGGGATATGAATTTCGGTCTTTAAAAGTCTCCTGGACCTAGTTAAACATGGAACAAGTCACTGAATATCTCCTGCGATTGTTCAGAGTCGTCAAACGAAGGGCAGTCTAACAATGAATGTGTTTCGTGGAAATCTTACTGCGCATGTTTAAGGACACGGTTGAAATGCTGCAGGTCTTCATTGACATCCATTGGTTGTGCGCTGACCCATTCGTGGTCCGGGCTAAAATACCCACCTATTCAAGGCATCCAGGGGCCTGGCAGGTCCTCCCCGCGAGAACGTCCATAGCGCCTGTAAGCTTCTAAACCTTAACTATTTGTCGATAATACTCAGCCAACGCACCCTACAGTAGGCTGACAATAAGAATCGAAAATTGAGGCCATCCATTGTTACTGGTAGGCTTAAGATATCTATGTAGATAGCAGCACCAAACACAATGGAAAAATAACGCAAGCTCGCCCCATATCATTGCTACTTCGCTGGTTGGCAAGAACGTCTCACCACGTTCGAAAATACAAGCTTCACTCCGCTAAAGGACTCCCATTCATGAGTCGAAGAAAGGAGAATCGAACATGACCATGCAAAGCATGAACGGTATCACTCCCACCAATAATGCAGGTATGGGATTCCGTAGACCTGGTGTTGCCGCTGCTGTGAACGCCAATGCAACCTCAGCACCTCCCAGAGATTGCTCCCTCTCTGTGTGTCTGCGTATCAAGGACAAAATTTCAACACTTGTTCGCTTCTGAGACTAAACGCTCATGCCTGCCACTCGTCCTCCGTTAGATCATTAGGCTGTGAGGCCTGCATAGTTGCAAATCGATTGGTATTCTGCGCCTGTTTCGATTGCGTAGCACCAGTAGACTGAGTACCATCAGCAGTGGCATCACGACCAGATCGTGCCTGGGAGATGGCTCTGGAGCTCGGCGGACTGGTATCGCTGCTAGATTCTGTGCCTTTCTTCCCTTTCTTCTGCTTCTTGCTTTGGACAGGTTCCCAAGCATCTTCTTGCTGCTCTTCACGTATTCGTTGCAGCTGCTCTTCTTCGGAAACCGAAGATTGCTCCGTCCATGCACCACCTTCACGTTCTGATGCTCCCATGGCTGTAGTGACCTGTTCTCCGAGCTCTGACTTGGCATAATTCACGCTGTTATTGGTATGTATGCCGTTCGTGACATCAGCGAGAGGTTTGGCCTGTACCGATGGTTGCTTGCCGTCTTCGGGTTGGAAAGTGTCCAGAAGAGAAGCTCTGGAGCCCCCATTTTCATTGTTTGCTGCAGAAGAACCATTAGGCGTCCATGCATTCTTTTGTGAAGCTGCAAAAGCATTGGCTTTTTGTTGTTTCGAGCTACCTTCGGCCATTCGAGCTGTCTGAATCTGCTGCTGCTTCTTTCGCTCCCATTCGACATCGATCCTGGCGCGTTCCTCCTTCTCCTGTTGCTTTCGAGCATTGATCTTCTTTTCCTTTGCTGGCTCTTGATGTTTTGATTTAGCTTTTGGCTTCTTGCTTTCTTCGACATTGGTCAAGCGCAATGACTTCGGTCCAGATGCAGCAGGTTCGAGCATATCGGACACGTCTCTGCTCGAGGCGGCCTTGCTTGTGACAGACGACCAACCTTCCTCATCTTGTCCTGCTTCAAATGTCTGTGGCAAGCTTTGAGCTGAAGCTGGGGCAACAGCCAGTTTTGCAGAAGCACCATTCCCTTGTTGTTTGGATTGTAATTTCGTGCCAGCTTGCGCCTGAGCTAGTTGTTGAGCAAAGGCTTTGTCAGTCAGATCATTCTCGGTATCTCGAACAAGCTCTTTCTTCGAGCCATCAATAGCTGTGGCTGTGACTTTCTCGTCAACGGGTCCTACGATCTTTCTCTTCTTACTTGTCCGAACTTCTTCTGAGCTTTTCCGTGGCTCCTGTTGTCCTGAGCTGATGGGTTCTTTCTGTGGCTTCGGTTTCCTACTCTTTTGCTTCTTGATCGATGTTGAGGATGATTCATTGTTTGCATCAACAGTCGTTGGTGCACTAGGCATAAGACCTTCGACTAGATCAGGTCTGTAAATGTATGTTGCTCCGAGAACACCGACGGTGAGCAGGCCATACTGTACGAAGGTGGCGAGGTATTGCATCTTGTTGTCAATCCTCCAGTAACCCCTTTGTTGGGAAGTAGCTGCAGGATCTTATGCTGAGGTGGACAGATTTGCTTCAACGAAAGAAGAATGTTAGGCTCTATATCGCAGGTCCTCGTCTTAAGGTTGCTGCTGTTCAACCGTGGCACCCGCAAGAGCGATCCTTGTCTTGGCTCGATGCTAAGCACTTGGAAGTTGTCTTACGGCAAATTGTGAGATTTGAGGCTTAGACCTGAGTGGAAGATCAGATGCCAGAGATGATCGTGTTGGACGACAAAGGCAATTTCAGATTGCTTCACGAGGTGTATCAGGAGTGAGCTCAAGTTGCGAATCGAGCGGAATATTGCAGGAGTATACAGGGATTTGGCGCGTCACCTGGCACCCCAGTCCGTTCTTCCAGCGACTGCAGGCCACCGAGTCCGCCTTCAGCCGTTGCAAGTCGCGATTTTAGAAGTTCAGCGTACCGACTACTATTAGCCCACTGCGTCTACCAGAAAGTGTAATGATCACTTTGTTCACAAGTGATTCATGTAACATGTCAACACATTTATTTACGGCAGAGCCGCAACTGCTCTTTTGAGTTCAACTGCTTGCATTAGTGCCTGTGATTGCGCCACAATCCGCTCTAGCGAGATGTTCAATATTCCTGCCTCAGGCAAAGAACTCCGATATGTGCTGGTAATCTTCTCAGAAAGAAAGAGTATATGCATACGTTTGTGCAACAAGCACTACCTTTGCGCCTGTCAGATTAGACAACGCCTCTAGGTCACTACCAGATGTCGACCAACAGGAGCGTTGTGTGGTTGCCCCTGGTCGTGTAAGGAAACTCTATTATAGCAATTCTGTATCTATGTTATCAGAAGCCGCTCGATGATCTTTTGGTCCAAAAATGCGGCAACTGTGGCCGTTGGATATGTGTAAATCCGGGCACCAATTCATGCCCGGCTGTCTCTAGCTCAGCATCTTCCCTGTCTTCGCTGTCCGACCGAATCACCTGCGACTCCAGGCTCGGGGACCGCTGTTGGATCTCCCTGACTGGCTCACGCCTGCCAATAACGCATAATGGCTTGCGGTTGTAATCATTGAAAGGGTCTGGACGCGACTTGCCCATCATGACATCTGCTGAAGCTGGTGGCAAAAGCATCCAACTGGCAGCTTCTCGTGAAATGGGTAACTGCGACACAATCGGTGGATGCATGTCATTGATGGGCGGATTCACACCTCGCTGCCACTTTTGTGATTCACTTTCTATCGATACCTGAGTCTCCGCTTGTCGCAGTCGTGTATTTGCCTCCTCCCCGTACGAGGCCATGCGTTCTCTCATGCTGCTCCACACGGTTTTTACCTTCTCGTTCAGCCCTGACAAGATTTCGTCGTCACGATCGTAACGGATCCAGTTCCATTGGTCGGGATGCCACGCGGTCCTCATTGCCTCTTTGAATCCATCCATCGCAGTAGAGAGTCGCTTTTCCATCGATGGTCGAGTTGGTCTACTGACATTGCTCTCAGGGTCTTCAGCGTCGAAAGATGTTCGCTTCGATGGTGTACTAGATGAATCATCCAAAGAACGACGAACATCTTTGGCACCCGCTGACAACGCATTTGTTTCTTCGTCTACTGCTGTTGAAGACCTCCCATGCCAATGGGTATTGTGAGTGACGTCTGGAAACTCCTGCCGATTGGGACGGAAATAGTCTTCTGGAGGGCTGTTCAGGCTGTTGGTGACAGTGTCTTCGGACAGATGAAGATCACGAAGGTGAATGTCCACCGGTCTCTGAACATGGTCCACATTAGTAGAGGCGCCGGTAGTTGCTGTCCAGTCGCTTTTCGCAGGCGAAGCGGTCGAAGTTCCAGTTTCTGCACGAGATCGCGTTACGGATTGCTTTGCAAGATGTGCTTCCTTCGCCTTAGGAGCGAATTCATAGTAAAGCGGATCTCGCTTCCAGCCTTTAGGGGGATGAGGGCCTTCCAAGATCTCTGGTACCCACGCCGGGTTTGTTTCGAATGGTGCTGGTTGCGACACAGCTCCTGGTTGTGCGAATACCACTTCTTTCTCCTTTCTCGATCTATGAGCCTCACGACGCCGCCTCTTTTTGTGTTTGTATTCGACATATGGTGTGCAAGAAACATAATAGAAAATAGCTGATTGTGTACCTCTCCAAAACCAGCTCTCGGTCAAGAAAACCATATCTTATCTCTACAAAATGAGATGAATTCTCGTTCTGCCAAAGCTCAAACCAGAAGGACTAGCCAATCCACTGTGCCTACTAGTCCCGCTTGCTTTAGGTGAAATATTCCCTTCAATGTGATGTGCTAACTTCTGCGTGACCCAAAAGGACGTTTGAATGTCCCAAAACTCAGCCAATGTCAAGAGTAGAGCAAGTGTTGTTGATTTCGTGTACTCGCTAATCGATCGAGTACACGACTGCTTCGACGAGCCATACTCGGCGCCAGTGCACACTTAGTTGTGTGCTGACCTGATCTTTTTCTTTCCGTCAATGCAGATTGGAAGTAGATGTATATGGAGGAAGGTGCAACTATCACGGTTGAAATCGTCACTTCCATGCGCAGATGTAACGTCAGATGTGAGAGGTGCGAATAGACAAAGGAGAAAGAAGCGACTGGCGCAGCCCGATGACGCTACGTTTTAGGTGGGGTTGCCAATGTGCTTCTGGAACTTTTACCGCTGTGGTCAAAAGTTTCTGCATGCTCGAGCTCGCGCATTATTGGAATCACCATTAAGCTGGACGCGTCTTGGGAACATCGCCTAGGTAATCATGCATTGAGGGGATGAAAATGATGGATCAACATGCTGAGCGTACCTTGTCGACGCGGGAACACGGTTGTGAGCATCTTGGTCAGCTTTTAAAATGCAACAAACTTCGAAACGATTCCTAGGACCTGCTTCACAGCTAGAGAAATTCGAGATCTGTGCTATTGTGGGTCGCAACAATGCGTACATTCAATTGTCTCCGACGTGTACAAGGCAAAGTAAGCATGCAAGATTGAGAGTGTACTGGCATATCTTCATTCTCGAACTTCAAGATCTCGAGGCAATGTTTTGTTTATTGAAATTGTCCGCATGAGTCTTCGCCTGCCACAAGCTCGTCCCGGACCGAAGTTCTCAAGGATTTGTTCGAGGTGTAGATACCAGATCGTCTGATGTGTCTCATGCCGTGCCCGCAATACCTATCTCTCAGGGAAAAGTACTTTGCGACAAACGCAGTGAGGTAGGCAGTAGTGCAGGGTCGAGTTGATGCTGTTTGTAGATCGCTTAGTCGAAGAGACCAAAGCCCATGTCCTCATCAGACTCCTCCTTCTCCTCTTCTTTCTCCTCAGCCTTAGTCTCTTCAGCTGCGGCAGCGCCTCCAGCAGCAGCAGCACCACCCGAGGCAGCACCAGCGGCTGGTGCAGCACCACCGCCTGAGCCAACGTTCAACAACATGTCCTTGACATCTTTACCCTCAAGAGCCTGCAGCTACATGTCAGTACAATGCTTCGAATATCTTGAGAAACTGCGCTTTCCGCACTGACCTTGGCGAAAAGGGTGGCCCAGATTGGCTCGACTTCAGGTACATTAGCAGCCTTGATGAGGGTGTTCAACTTGTCGGCCTGCGAGAAAACGTTAGGAATCTGAGTAGCATTTCATCTTTCATTCGTATATCATACAGTAATGTCGACACCGTCATCGGCCAAGATGAGAGCGGCGTAAGATGTGGCGAGTTCTGCGGTAGACATCTTGTATGACCTTGTCTTCTTGCGACGGAGAGTATGTGTTCGGGATGTACGATTTGACTGCGCTACGAGACTTTGAAGCTGATCGAGAAGTTCAGGCAAGTGCGTTGCCAAGACGGAGGATTACTGCCTTCCGAGTCATGGATGCCTGAGGTTCCTTCTGTTGCATCACTCACTGGTAGAAAACATTCTCGAGACCACTGGAGCATCAATTTACCACGAGATATGAGTCGACATCTTGAGTCACGATTGATGCCGCTATTCTATGTATGATCATCTGATCTACGATCTAGGTAGAAAGACCAACAATGTCCTATGAATCCTTCCATATTTTGCCGTCATGCACAGCGACACAATGCTTGACTTCTGGGTCATACATTCTGCCTTCAACATAGGCCGTCATGGCATCTCTATTGATTCTTTGCAGCGTCTGGATCGTCACGCCAGAAAACCACGCCACATGCGATGTCACAATCAGGTTAGGCACTTCCTCTTCACCACGCTCAACATCTGGCAGAAGAGGCGTCGTGCCTGGACCGCCAGGTTCATTATCAAGCACATCCGTTGCTGCACCATATATTCGACCTTCTCGCAACGCAGTCGC
>JAKLMI010000240.1:9435-20846 GCA_022813495.1 Pasadenomyces melaninifex
ACGACGAATTGGGTGATTTGCATTATTGTGATGTATTTCTTCCACCAGATTCTGATGCCTCGAGCGGCTTGGAAGTAGTACCTATGGCAAATTAGTATCGTTCCGCGGCAGACTCTGCATAGAGTGAGGTAGTAGTCCTGCTTACCAGTACATGACCACGTGAACCCAGAGGTTGAGGACAATTGGTACCCATGATACTGCTGTGTGTCCAATGAGCTGAGTGTAGCAGAGAAGAGCAGTTGCGCCGTGGTGGTAAGTGTGTAAGAAGGTTAATGGCTTTTTCTTGAGAACCAGGAAGATAGTGTCAATCAGCTCCAGGTATTTCGTCAAGTAGTTCATCTACAATTGTCAGCTCTCATTTCGCAGCTCTTCTAGATCCACTCACGTAGTACAATGTGACCAGAGGCTTCGTCCACCCTCCCTGATAATTGCAAATTCCATAGAAAATACCGTGATTCCACAGTGTCGGGAGCAGCTGCTCAATGAAAAGCGCAAGCATAAGACCCGATATCATGGTCAAGTAGAAGTTGTGTACGATGAACGGACCATTAAGCACAAACGGCTTACGGTTCCGCATCAATTCGCGTCCTCCGAATATTATTATATAGTAAGCTGCCAGCGCAATGACTGTCTCTTGAAGGGTAGACATGTACGTCTCGCCAACTTTGAATCTGAAGTTTTCTGGCGCATAGCCGAAGATGGCGCTGTAGAACTTGGAAAAGACAGGCCATAATTTAATACCGAATGGTCGTTCGAGAGTTGGCACGCCTATTTCCATGTCCTTCATGAAGTCGGACAGCATAGGGTGAAGTTCCGGCGAGGAAGTCATCTTGACACGTTGTCGGTGGTGACTATCGTGGTGAAGAAGGAGCCCGGAAGTAAGTTATGGAAGGAACGACGAGAAGAGAAAGTGGCAGCAACTGCCTTTCGATTGCGGTACAACACCAAAAGTTTGGGACAGTGAGATCAAAGATGCAGTACGGAATTCTGGCTAGATATGTTGAATTCGGCGCAAACAAAATGCATCTCGACGTCAGGGGCAGCGCGTGTTCGGCATCCCCACGCGAAACTGTTGTTCTGATTATCAGTGCCAAGGCCGACCGTTCCTGAATCTCCGATTCGTGCAAAGTGATAGGTCAATTTCCTGCTCTGCGACAACCGCCGCTTAGCTTACGAAGTACGACTGACGCTGCACGAGCAGCACATATGCAGCTTATAACATACGGTTAGATGCACAAAAGCTAAGTAGAGAGCTCGAGCATAGTAGTGTAATTTGTACGATGCAATCTAGCTTGTGGACGTGCACTGAATGCGACTCTGCTTCCGATCATCAATGCTTATGTCATCCAACTGTCAGACTACTCAATCAATTCGAAGCAAGTCCAGCGAGTCCACTCAGGAGGCATTTATTTCCTGCTTGCCTCAGGCACATCTCAGCTTGCGGAAATGGAAACTGCGAAGAGCTTGAGCGACTGGTGACTTCAGAGTAGAGAAACAACAGCCGAACAACCACTTCATCCAGCTCTCCGAACCATAAATAGACAAGTTGACACGCAGGAATGGCAGCGATCTTTCTGCGGGCAGCTGCTCGACCTTCTGGAACATTATTACGACCTGCCATCCGAATTGCACCACGAGCTTCACGTGTAGCTCCTGTTACCTCGTCCCTCTGCTATAGATCACCCTTCAGTTCGAGTGCCGTGCAGAGAAGCGGCGATCACGGCGAAGAGACATTTGAGGAATTCTCTACGAGGTATGTTCTGCAGGCTGGAAGAGGATGTGCATAGGTGCGAGCGCAAATAGCAGGAAAATCACACCACTTTTGAGGAGGTCGACTTCGAAGGTCTTGGGCTGATGCATTCTTGTACAGATACGAGCAGGAATTTGAAAAGGTGCAAGATGCATTCGAGCTGCAGGTAAGGGTGGCATTGAAGCTAGAAAGCTGTGGTGGTCTGACACTTCACAGAGAAATCTCAACAACGCTTTCGCATACGATTTGGTGCCGTCACCAGGTGTAATTACAGCTGCTCTCAAGGCAGCGAGGCGGGTCAATGACTACCCAACTGCTGTCAGAATATTCGAAGGTGCGACAGCTACGATGTATAATGAGATACCGGGCATATGCTAATACATGGTAGGCATCAAGGCCAAGGTCGAAAACATTCACCAATATCAGGAATATCTGGACGAATTGAAAGACGTAAGGGAGGAGCTTGGCATCAACTTGAAGGAGGATCTTTACCCAGAAGGAACTGACAGCCCGTTCTATAACCCATAAAGTATGCATTGAGTTTGGCATCTTTGTTTAAATTTAGAGACCTGCACGGGGAGGAGAAGAATTCATGCTTGTTTGTCGCGATGCGTCGAGAGGTGGTCGATATGCGCCAGAACAGCTCATGCGAATAGAGGCAGGCACGTTTCGTGGTTGTGAGGAATCTATTTTTCGAAACGGCACAGCAGAATCAATGTACAGCATCTCCAAAGTTATATCAACGCGCATCATTTCGACACGCTTCTGGAAGTCCAGAACCCTTTTGTACGTGCTTGGAAGAAAGAAGCCATGGTTTCCTTCACGTGCAGTAATGATTCATATTCACTCAAATATTCTACAAAGCTACCTGTCCAGGAACGCCCGCAAATGCACACGACCAAAATCGTTATCCTCGTCCTGTTCCCAGGTTGCCATATTTATCGCATTCACAATTCAAGCACACCTTAATTTTTTGAAGCTTGTTGCCTGCTATTTGCCCTAACCCATGCCTACGTATTTGAACCACAAAGGCCTGCAATCATCCCTTTGCAACCAACTTTCACCCGCATAGAACTGCCCAGCTTTACAACCTCGACATTTCGGACTATTAGGACAGTTGAAAAATGGTACGTGGTTATACCCAATATCCTTGAACCAATGTATTTTCGAGCTGTCCAAAAACAACCCCAACGCAATCGCATGCACCGGCGCATCGCCCCATCTCTCGTAGAAGAACCCACCAGCTCTATCAAGGTGATTGAAATAATCGTCATACGCCTGAGATCGCCAAAATGACATATCCGCGATCTCAAAATTCGTCCAGAAATGACATGTGCTGTACCCATGCGCCTTAATATTAACGTCTGGTCGTCGCTCGTTATCGGTTAGCCAAGCCATTGCGTTATTCTGTGCAAGATGTTCAGGGTGTGCAGCCAGAAATTTGATGGTCTCAGGCCACAAACTGGGTATGCTTTCTGGCGAATCGAAGAGGTTGATGTTGAAGCCATATGTTTTATTGTGGTCTTGCATGTATCTGAACACATCGTAGTCGACATCACAGAAGAATTTGACCTTTGGCTCAACGCGCCAGTAGTATTGCGTATCCGCGAGAGCAGGGTGTTTATAGAACATGCCACTGTTCCAGCGACACATTTTGTTGTATGAGATCTTGCCTGAATATTGCACGTTGTTCTCGCTGAGGATTTTGGCTGACTCTTCGTATAGATCCTGGCTGACCCAGTTGGGCATATCCCAGTGTTCTTTTGGGATAATGTGGTAGTGCGTCTTTGCCTTTGTGGCAGCCGTTGTCCTCCTCTTGAACTCTTCTGTGAAAGGGACATCGTTGAAGAATGTCCATGGGTAATTAAATTTGTGGTTCCAAGTCTCCTCGAGCTCGAGCATCGAGGGTATCAACTCGTCTAGCTCCTCATTGCGAACGAGCGACAGGAGCGTAGCATTCAGTCGTGCGCTGTTTGGAGAGTCTGGCGCATAGTCGTGGTCTGTATGTCGCCATAATGGTTCTGGTGGTTCTTCGACTGGATCTAATAATGGGTCCTTGTCCCAGTGTGTGAGCTTCCCACCGGTATTCACGTTGCTGGCGCCATCGTCCGATTTAGGCAAGTCAACAGGCTTCGATTCGTGAAATTGAGTAACGTAGATGAGCACAAAGACAAGCAGTACACAGACTGCTCCTAAAAAGCGAATAGGTCGTGCTACACCCATATTTGCCTTTGACGTGACCGTGTAGACCTCATGGCCATAAGAGACGTGTTACTCTGTGGAAGACTCTTCGAAGCAATATGCAACTGGACATGCGAATATTGATATCTGTTCGCGAGCCGCATACGCATGGGGTATGCAGCCACGTGGATCACTAAGGTGGCACATCCCGGCGCCAGCCAAGCCTATAACACAACCTTCACCCTCTTTTGACACGTTCTCACGATCGCTCCTGCAACGCGTGATCGTGGGTATCTGGTGAAAGAGTGGACAGATCTGTCTTTTGAGCAGTGATGTTGGCAGAGTCACAATATAGCTCACGACCAGCATGGCAACTCCGGCCACCCTGAATCGCTGGCTGGATGAGCTATCAGCTTCAATTCTCAAGCAGGAAAGCTCAGTAAAAGAACCACGAAAAATACAGGAAGTCTTTCGTAAATGTGTCAGAAGACACAATTACGGTCGTACGAATCAGTTCGAAGTCATAGATCGACTAAATGGTTTAGAAGAGAAGTTCCAGATTTTAGCTCTCGACAACCTCTCAGATGCTCTGAGACAACGAAGAATTGAGCTCAAGGACTTCGAGCTGAATTGGCTGCCGGACGTGCTTGATTTCTTTCTGCATTTGTCCGGTGAGCCTGCACGAAATCAGAATCTGTTGGATCTATATAGCATCCCAAAACGCGTCGGCACACCGCCTCCATTGCGGTGGAAAGATGTACTGGCTGACAGTCCAATCAACAAACGTGACAGGCTGTGGAGAGTTCCGGAATTTTACGACACGGATGACTCAGGCTACGACGACGAGTCGAGTCTTGGGAAATCTGGTGCCGAAGACCAGAAACCGAAGGATCGTCAGGATGAAGCTGACTCGAACCTTGACACGGTCAACCTTTATTCGTTCAAGCAGAAAAGTCCTGGTACTGAGCATAAGCTCTTTCCCAGGCTTGCTGCACCTTGCGAGATTAGCGAATCACGCTTGATTCGGGAGGTTCTCTTCGTCCTTAAAGGCTACGACAGCGAAGTCCTGGTTGTTGACGATGGCAAATACTCTCTCCAGCAGGGCATAAGTGTCCGTAATATCTCATCGCATACTCTCAATGCCGTTGTTAGCGAAGTTTTAGCTATGCGTGAGGATCTCGATGTCGTCCAACAATGGCTAGGGTCTGCTGTTTCGGAACCATATATCGCCGTGGCTAAGCATGAAACAGAATCAGTCATCGAGTCATATCATCGAGACATCGATCAGGCACAAACTGTCTTCACTGATCCAACAGAAGATTCTGTCATTAGCATTATCCCAACCATGTATGATCTACGACCATCAAGTGAGGCTGTTGCGATAATCGCAAGTCTCGTGAGACGTACGCAGTATCACAACTCTATCGCATTTGTGGAGAGCTTGTACGATGAGATCCAAACAGCTCAAATTTGTGATCACATGGAAAGCTATACCTGCTTGTCGTCAATATTGATTCAGAGCCTTCGTGTATACCTCGAGCCAATACTGATATGGCTTGATCAAGGGACGCTTGAATCAGAATCGTTCTTCGTTGCGAAACGTGGTAACACTACCCGTTCGAAGGACCTGTGGCATGACACCTTCGCTCTGCAAGAGACTGGTAGGTTGCGACCACCAGATTTTCTGAAAGCATCTGTGTCGGACATACTTGCTTGTGGCAAAACTTCTGCTTTTTTGCGAAATCTTCTACCCGCTTGGCATACCGTCAACCTGGAGCCACTGTTTCTGGACTGCCTACGGACTATCGAACAGGACAGTGTCAGACCACTGTCAGCAGCTTTTGAAAGTCATTGGAACGAGCAGGTTTCAAACCTGCTGCAATCACGAACGGCGCTCGTCAAGGACGT
This sequence comes from Pasadenomyces melaninifex, assembly GCA_022813495.1. Lineage (NCBI taxonomy): Eukaryota > Fungi > Ascomycota > Dothideomycetes > Pasadenomyces > Pasadenomyces melaninifex. The sequence continues at coordinate 15,275 of JAKLMI010000240.1, forward strand.
TCTTGATGCGCATTGTGGTATTGAGAATACCTTTGATATTGTGGCACAGCTCTATCTGCGTCTAAGCAGCCCCATACTGAATGACTTCGAAGTCAAGATGTTCGAACAGATCGATAGATGTATCGACAGTTGGAACGATCGCTTTCAAATCAAAGATATGCTTGAAGACACCCTTAGTGCAGAAGTCGCCCAGTCGATTGTCGTCCATTCTACTTACACTTCATCCAGAACAATGCAAAGCCGAAGGACGTCCGTACGCCTCCTCAACTCGCTGGCATTGGATTTCGTTCTGCCGTGGTCATTAGCGAATATCATTAGACACGACACAATGACTGCATACAAGCGAATTGCACTGATGCTTGTGCAAATCCGCAGAGCTAGGTACTGCCTCGAGCGAATAGGCTTTGCATCTGCGTTCAGCGTGCCGCTAGGTGACGATTCTACCACTCTCGACCAGAGGGCGGCACAAGTACAGGGGTTCACATTGCTCGCTTTCGTCAATGGGCTATATGATCACCTGATGACTGCTACAATAGTTCCATTGACACAAGCTATGCGTGACGACATGCATAAAGCTCTCACGATTGACGACATGATTCAAGTCCATGGCGATTACATATGCCGACTGGAATTTGCTTGTCTCACAGCGACCAAATTCAAAACTTTGCGGCAGACTCTGACTGCCATTCTTGACTTGTGCATCAGATACTCTGACCTCGTATCAAATCCTTCAAAGGTGCAGAACTTCGACTCGGACCACGAAGCCAGCTCTTTCATCTCAGCACGAAGCAGAAACAAAAGGCTACGCGCAGACCAGAACGGCACAGATTCAGAGGACGAAGACGAAGGACATTTCGAGGGCTACTCATCCTTTATAGTACTCGACGAGGACACCAGTATTGTGAAAGAGCTAGGAAAGGTGAAGTTACAATTCAAGAAACAACTAACCCTTCTAACAGCTGGACTTCGTATTGCCAGCAAATCTGTCATGCACAGGCAGGATCTAGTGGGGCTAGCAGACCGACTTTCATGGCTTGACATCCATCAATCACCGTAGGTAGTATGCAATGCACTTCCTCCGGCATTCATTTTGGATACACTCGCGCTTTGCCAGTTTGCGTTCACTTCACCTTCACCTTTCACTCACTTTATGGCTCCACCTTTAGTGTCTGCTAGCGCGATTTGCGACTGTGTCTACCCTCGATAACCACAGTTGTGACTTTCTTTCGCGTTGCCCAACTCTTTCCTTTGTCGCATATATTTCGTTGAACCACCTCAATTACATTTTGGTTGAAAGGAAAGAAGCGCAAACTCGTCGGCAGCCATGTCTGACTTTGGCAATGATGGAGAGGTTGATGTAAGTAACGAAGTCGTTATACAGAACCAGTATCGCTAATGAAGCACAAGGGCGCATACTTCAGTCCCTTTAGTCGGCGAACTCTAGGTCCAACAATATCTGATGATGCCATGAACGATCATGGTGTAGGAGATACAAATGTAAGTTTCAGACCAGCACGAACATCTGTTATGAACTAATGCTCGATCCAGGACACAGAAGAAACTTGTTCAGAGACGTCTGTTTCTGATATTCCTGAGCAAGTGCGACCAGAAGCAATCACTTCTGGCTACAAGGACGCAGCTGATGTAAGTGCTGACATGCTACACATGCGCTATGTCGCACTAACAAGAATAACAGTACATTCCTTTGACTGATAGTGGCGACGTTGCTAACAAGACTTGGTCTGGGTCAAGCGTCTATACGGAGAAAGAAGAGCAAGAGGTATGCAATAGATTCACGTGTATACACAACTTTATGCTAATTCCAAGCAGGATGCGGAACAGACACCATCACGACGATCTAGCTCGACTCTATCTCTTCAGAACGGTAACCAAGCAGGTTCCGAAGCAGAGGAGGTAAGTTTCTCATCTTCGCCGGTCGTAGGAAAACTAACATGTTCTTCGAAGTCTGGTTTCGATATATCTAGGACAGCTGAACTCGCAGAGCGGGCACTTGCAGCTATGAGCCTGAACACTGGGTCCGACAGTCAAGCTTCGGTCGATGGTGGTGTGCAAGTGGTTGATGATGGCGATGCCATCTCTGAAGCTGACACAGAGTTATCTGATGCTGTGCAAGGAGAACCCCAATCGAGCACCTTACATCGGATCAGCACCACGAAAACAGAAGTCGAAGCACCGAACCTGCTTGAAGACCAGGCCGAAGTGAACCAGGTTCGAGACCAGCATCCAGAAGATTCCTCTCAAGATACAGTCACTCTAGACACGGCTCCAAGAGCGCTTGTCAACGCGATCAATCAATTCACATCCTTGTTAAAATACTCGAACGATCAATCCACATCTTTGTTAAAATACTCGAACAATCAAGTTCGATCAATTGGTGATCGTTTGGGCAGAGTCGAGAAAGCGCTTGAGAATGTGCAGAAGGACCTCAAAGATGTCAGAACTCGAGTTGACGGCACTCACAACACTGTCGATCAGCTACAGGGTCAACTCCATCAGCTCGATGTCGTAGTAAGCGCTCGAAACTACGATATTGGTCAGTTCGGCAAGGGTATCAAGGAGATGAAGGACATCATGACCTCTGAATCAACAAGTGTCAAGCAAACACTCGAGAATCAATCTGCTAGGCTACAGGACCATGCACATACACTTGAAGGTAATGCCGCAACAATGCACAACCTAATAGGATCCGTGGATCTTGTGGCTACGAAACAAGAGCAGGTGATTATGAACTCAAATGATCTTACCAATACGATACGAGAGGTCGAAGCTATGGTTGCCACTTCAACCACCCACGTTAAAGGCATGACTAGCAAGGTCGAAGATCTGAATGGCTCTACAACCAGGGTGATTGCGAAGCAGGAAGTGTGCTATGAGGTTATCAACGATATGGCCACGCAAGTCTACCAGGCTAAGGGCGCCATAGGCAGAAACACAGATACTGTCGCAGAAGTCAAAAAAGCACTTCTTGAGCAGAACGAAGGCTTCCACGGCATGACTGGTGTGGTGCAGATTACGATGCAATCTGTCCAAGGTCAAGTCAACAACCAAGTGCATCTCGATAATGCTATGCAAGGCTTGACATTTAGTCTCAACAATCATAGAGCAGAAGTCACCGGCATTGCAAATACAGGTAATGCGATCGAGGTCGGACGAAACAGCACCCTGTGTGACATTCAGAAGCGCCTCGCATCAATTGAGGTCTTGGACGATGCAGCCAACAAGAACATCACCAAGATCGCCAAGGAAGTCACGACTATCTCGTCAAATACGGGCAAGATTCTCAAGACTTCTGACAAAACTTCCGATCTCGTTGATGGTAATAACGTTCTTTGCGCCGATATTCACAAGAAGCTGGGCGCTCCGACGCTTACGCCAGTCCAGCACATCCCGACTAACATTTCACATTCTGGAAACGTGTCAACATTAATCAAATCACCATCTGCTATATCTAATACGACGGGTGTACACAGCGACCACCAAACTAGTACCAACGATTGTACATCGACTTCTGCTACCACGAGCCCGTCTGGTTTAGCCCTGCCAAATACCATTTTCAGCGTCACAGGCTGCTTCGTTGGTAAGGACGGTGGGGAGCTATCGACTTGTTCAACTTTGATACTCAATTTCGCTACCGCGGGTCGGGTGCAAAGCATCTACGATGACGCATGTAGAGTCTGGACACAGAAATACACGAAAGACGCTGAAGGCGGCACGTTCGAGCTGCAGAACATCGATGTACCTTGCTGCACCGATGCTGTTTGTTCAACGTGGTTTACTATGACGGAAAATCGAGAATATCGGAATTGGTACAAGCGATACATGGGAACTGCGCCACTCGATGTATGCTCAATCTTTGTCCACTTCAAGTATGTGGCTTCGACTGCTGACGGACCCTCGTCTGGCAAGAAACGAAAGTCGTCCACAAAGGAAACTCCTGTCATGAGCAAGACCAATTGGGAATGATTGTGCATGAAACGTATGGCGCAATGGTCGTAATGTACATGCAAGGCATTTTTCGTAGAACGGGTAAGTGTTTGAGACAAGGTACAGATCGTTGTAAAGGTCATAATAGCTGTAGGTAAAGCTATACGGTGGCGGATCTAGACGGTGTACAATGCTGAAGCGCTATAGACGTACGTTTTCGTATGATGGTGGTATATATGCGACCTGGATAGGCAATTGTCGTTCGTTGCACAAAAGGCTACTCTTCCTACGACCTGCACGAAACAAGACCATGAGTTGAATTACGTAGCGGATGATGAAGCGATATCAGGACTTTGCTGTTCTTCGTAGCTCTCAAGCTTGAATGCTCAAAATGAAAAACATAGCTTCATTTCATCTACCATTTTTTCTACCTTGATACTAAGATGGAGATCGCAGGATCACCTCGTAGCTGCCACATCATCTCTGGGAAATGTTAAACAATGGTTCCTTAATACATGAAGGTCATTGCAATTTAGCAAGGACATCCAACTCACAGCCATGGAGAAATCGTAAAAGCAATTATTCTTCCTCACTGAAGCTCTCTGATAGAGAACTCGAGTATGGAAGAAGGGTTGGGTCGGCTTGACATCACTAGCTAGTTTGACATTCTGACCTGAACTCGAACTCTGGCCGTCCTCTAGTCCACAGCGACTACATGACAAATGCCCACCGCACCCATCTGCAGAGTAGATGTAAGACGTAGTCCCTACGATGTACAGTAAGGCTCCCAGTCATTTCCCGTCCAATACCTGATTCCGAAACGAGTTACTGAATGCGATCTGAAATACCAGGCGGTACGTGACTTCGTGTCTGGATTATCACAGCGGCAAATCCAGACCCTAACTTCGGGACGAGCTCGAGAAGGTAGAATTCATTCGTGAGTCAATTGAAGCCTGTATTTTGACTATTGAGAATATAAACCTTTGCGCCTTGAGTCGAAGTGACAAAAGCAGTGACCTGGAAACGAATCACTTTTGTTTGCACACGAAGTGATAGATGACGTGGCAGCTTAACAGGCGCCGACTATGTTTTCGATATATCCGAGCGGGCAGTCGAACAACGACAGCCATTTGAAGTGCCGTGCTGAGAGCAAACCCTTTATCGATTATTCTTGAAGTTGTGATATACAGCATGGTATGTGTTATATAGTATCAAATGCGTGATGTTGTTTCTAAGGTCGACGTTGTGCACTGCATCGAGCACATGTGACGAAATTGATGCCACGCTGTAAGTGCTCTGGGGATCAGATCTTATGGTCCGCTCCCACCGACGTATGACTCTTGCTAGAGAGCAGTAAGCTCATCAAGCTCTCAAACAGCCTAAGCTCTGTCCCTGCAATCTGCGACCAAAGTAGCGACGTTGGAGTGCCGCAGCATTGAGGCGGGATAACTAGTCACTTACTTGTCGTCGTTCGGAAAGACGAACCATGTCGCCGCTTCGTCGCTGCCGGTTGCTTTGATGCATACTCTGTCTCATGCTAAAGAAAAGCGAATTCCGTGCTCGCCATCAAATCTGCCGACTGCTCCAGATCATAATAGCTCTGGTTGAAGCTATACGATGGTGGATT
>JAKLMI010000241.1:0-20707 GCA_022813495.1 Pasadenomyces melaninifex
GGGTCGCCTCGATTTGCGCGACCATCAATTATCACTGACAGACACAAAGAAGCCGATCGTGCATCGCAATCAGGCAGTGATGGGGAATCGAGCGCCGATGATGCACGACTGGACGATGCGCAAAGTAAAAAGCGTAAACGATCCATGAAAATATCCTGCGAGTTGTGCAAAGCTCGAAAGGTCAAGTGCGACAAGCAGGAGCCAGCTTGTGGCTGGTGTGCTAGTCATGGACGACTTTGCGTTTACCGGGAACGTAAGCGACCTGGAGTGAGGGCGAGTTATGAAATTGACCTTGAGGAGAAGGTAAACCGCATGGAAACTATGCTTCAGCTTCTAGGCGCCAAGGTCGAGGATCATATTGCGAACGACCAGGTTGGTAAAGCTAATGACCATTTACGCTCGCCAGCGTGGTCGCAGAACCGATATCGTCCACCTTCTAGTCTGGACGGAGACATAAAATCAACCCCAGCACCGTCGTCCAACTGGCGACCTGATATTCCCCGCCACGACAGCTCGTATGGCCGGCAATCAGACACAATTTCTATACAGTCTCTTGTGGGCGAAACCAACGACCGTCTTTCGCAAGCACGACCAACAGAAATCGAAGCCGAACTGCCACCTTATGACTTGCTCTATTCACTAGTCGATCTGTACTTCAAGCACGTTGCCACGTGGTCTCCTATACTGGATCGCAAAAACACCTTCGATGTGCTATTTGGCAGAGCAGTCTTAGAGGAACCAGATCGGATCTTGCTACACGCCATTGTGGCAGTAACCCTCCGCTTCTCAAAGGACTCTCGCCTCACGTCACACAATCGTATGCGTTATCACGATATATCTAAGCAAAAAGTACAACTGTATGGCTTGGAAAACCCAAACATACGCGCATTACAGGCTCTCGTGATTCTTGCTATAGATATCTTGGGTACGTCAAATGGTCCTCAAGGCTGGAACCTGCTTGCATTGATCGCACGTAATGTCGTGCAACTTGGACTAAATGTTGAAAAAAGCGTGTATCTGGCCGCAACTCCTTATCCATCGATAAGCTGTCTCCAGGCGTTTGCAGTATCACAACCGTCGTCGTGGACCGAGAACGAAGCAAGACGCAGGCTCGTCTGGATGGTCTATGTTCTGGACAGATATACCACTGTGTCTACGTCATTCAACTTTACGCTTGACGACAATGAGGTCGATCGACCTTTGCCTTGCTCGTATGATTTGTTCTCTCAAAATGAGCCGGTGGAGACCAAGTGGTTCCGCTGGCCAGAAGCGACCGAGACAATTATGAATTACCCTGACAACCTTGGTAGCTTTGCTTACCATTGCGAGATTCTTCGTATATTGAGTCGCATCCACAGATTCCTTAATAGGCCGGTCGATGTTGCCAACTACGAAGAGGTCCAAAGATGGCGAAGCACATATCTGGAGCTTGACTCAGATCTGAACTCGTTCCTCGCACAACTTCCGGGAGATTATAGCAGGATATCACAGTTATGCCATTCAGATCCTGCAAGCAAAATCGCGAATTGGATCATGTTACATGCAGCTTTTGTCACTTCGGTCATTCGTCTTCATTCAGCTGCTGGTTATCCAGTCGTCTGTTCCAGTGTATTTAAGCCTTCGCAACAGGCGATGCAGCGCTGCTTAGCAGCGGTCGAGAGCCTCCGAGCGATCGCCCAGGATGTTATGGACTCGAACGGCCTGGATCTGCTAGGACCACCATTCGCGTTTTCGCTGTGGGCGGCTGCTCGCGTTTTGTTGGTGCATGCTGCGGCCACCGAGAACATTATTGACCTCAACAAGGTCAACTTCTTCATTATTACACTGGAACAGATGGGTCACTACTGGGAGGTGGCAGGAAGGTACGCCAAAATCCTGGAGAGGCTCGTCGCTGAAGGTCAAAAAGCACGAGAATCATCTAGTACGCACCAGCATCAGCACGCAAAATCTTTTACAGCAATGAGAAGTCTGGCATACGAGTTGAACCAGCTTGTTTCTCAACGCCCACAATCAGTCCTGAGTCCAACATCTACGCGACTTACCTCACTAAACGAGCTCGAATATCTCGATGTTTTCGATTCTTTCAACTATCCTCGACTACGTCCTGCATCACAAATGAATTCGTCCTACTCAAAAGCAGCTACCATGAACATGCAAAACATATATCGATTCGATGAGGCACGTGTATCAACACCACAGTCTGCAGCTACCAACCCTTCACAACCGGACTGGTTGACATTTAGAGCTGAAATTGGCTAAGATTTGGATATAAGCCTGTCTGCTACTGGTTTCCGGCTTAACACAACCTCTCTTGAAAAACATAAGCGGCAATCGTGTTCGCATCACCACGCGCCGACTACCCCTGCGATTGGGATGTCGATGCCGGACGTGTACGAGGCGCCGTCACTGAGCAGGTAGACATACGCACCTCCCAATTCACGAGGGTCTGCCAGCCTCGGCATACCTCCGTAATAATGCATTTTCCTCTTCCACTCCTCTTGGTCACGCTCCACGTAGTAAGTTGTCATCTGCGTCCGGACAAATCCAGGACTCACAGAATTTACTCGGATACCATCTTGCGCCCATTCCATCGCAAGTGTGCGTGTCAAGTTCCGGGCTGCTGCTTTGGTGGCACCATATGGAGCTGAAGGAGCAGCTCTATTTGGACCGTAAGAGGTCATGGAAGAGGTGAACACAATGCTACCCCTACATTGCAGCTTTCTGAACATGCGAGCTGCTGATGTTGCGCAGTGGTATGCACCAAAAACGTTGAGCTTGAAGATATCATCTAGCTGAGCCTGGGAGAAATCGAGCGCGGGCTGGTGCTTCGTCATGCCAGCATTTGCGACCATGCCATCGAACCTTCCACTTTCGGCGACAATCTGGTCTATAGCTTTGTCTATAGAGTCAGGAATCGTGACGTCGCAGTGAATATAGTGCAGCTTCCCAGGATGCTTGGAAGATAGCGCATGGAACTCCACGTTGTCGCTCGAGTTTGGCTGGAACAGATCAAGAGAATACACAGACGCGCAAGAATTCGCAAGAAGCACTTCTGCAACACCCAAGCCAATACCGCGGTTCGCGCCTGTAATGGCAATGACTTTGTTTTCTAGGGTAATACGCCAATGGTGATCATCAGGTGGTTCAGTAGAAACGAAAGAAGTCATTGCTGCATCAGTCTTGATATCGTACCTCAAGAGAGGCCTTGACTTGCTTCTCTCGAGATGTGAGCTCTACTTGGTTATAGCGCTTGCAATCTTCAAAATCTACGCATGGACCAAGTCAAAAAAGTGGGATTCAACGCTGTTGCGTGGAAGTGGACCCATTCTGTTGGACTGACTCTTCGCAAACGCTTGTACCATACCAAGCACATCTCATGACGCGGCACGAGATACCTAGAATAGAATATGAATTACGTGAATCTTGCCACAACGAACCACGATTAGAACCAACGTTTCGGTTGGTGGTTACGCAGTGATCGTCTTTACGCAAAGAGCACATCGGCGTAGAGGAATGGCAACGCATATACGAGCAATATTAATGCAATCACGCCGCGATTCGCGGAGGTTCCGTTACAATCGAAGCGGGCAAAAGTCGGCATACCAACTTGATAATGTAAGCCCGAAGTCCCAAAATCCTCATTCGTGGTTGGTCCTTCGAGACGGGCTAACGTGGTATATCTCGATTGTGCGGTTGGCAGTGATCGGGTATCTGTCGCTTGTATGCCGGTCGACACGTGACATTGACAGTAACCCACGTGATCGTCCTAGTGGAAGAGGCTGTCGCCCAGCCTGATGACGATATCCTGATCAACTGGGTAGGTTTCTCGAAGCTTTTGTCGATCAAGGACATATAGAACGGAAGTCTTCCTATTTGCTACAGATATAGACTCTCGCTGAGTACTCGGAGGATGCTCCATAAAATGCTTCATCAAGCGACGTAGCTGTCCAACCACGGACTTCTAGCGGACGATGTTGAGCATCGCTTCTGTAGACGAGATGCTGACCGCTTGTTGTTAAGATAAAACCAGCTGGCATGTGCCAGTTTAGCAATAGACATATGAATACTCATGTTGATGACTGTGTCTGTGCCTTTCATGGACATTCCTGACAAGACTTCGCAAACCTTTGGTTTTCCTGGTGCCAGCTGATGGGAGTAGTCGTCACTTCACCAAAAATGCAGAACGCTGCAAGCAAGAATGATATCGAGGTTTCCGAGCGAGAGGACCGCCGCCTCACCTCGTTGACGTGGACTGCCGAGGAAGAGGCAAAGCTTGTGAGGAAGATTGACCTCTGCCTGATGCCTGCTATCTGGCTGATGTAAGTGTTGCCAGCAATCTTTCTGGTTCAGTGAAAGCTTAGAAGACTCATCCTTGAATTGGCCGCCGGTCATACCTTGGGCTAATAATTTGATAGGTACCTTTTCTCATATATGGTTAGATTTGTGCTTTGGCAGGCGAATAGTATCAACTGATAGAGCCCAGGACCGTACCAATATAGCAAATGCTAAGGCTGCAGGCATGTCCGAAGATCTGGACCTGACTAGTCACCAATACAGCGTTGCACTGGTAGTATTCTTCGTAACATACGTTGTGTTCGAAGCTCCAAGCAATATGATACTGGTCAGAACGAGACCGTCTATATATCTTCCGGTTATCATGTGCATATGGGGTGGGCTGACATGCTGCATGGCCGCTGTCCAGACGTACGAACAATTAATAGGACTTCGGTTGCTCGTTGGTATTTTTGAAAGCGGGTTCGCACCAGGAGTAGTAAGGAACCCCATTCCCTCTGCAATGAGACCATCCCTAGCCAGCCCACCTAATCTCTGTGTAACGGCGGAAGACGAACTAACAGATGACTAGCTGCTTATGCTGTCGTGCTGGTATACCAAGAATCAACAGTCCGTAAGATTTGCCGTGTACATTAGTGCGGCGATACTTTCGGGAGCATTCGGCGGCCTCTTAGCTGGTGCGATAATTGGGGGCCTAGAAGGTGCATGCGGGATTCGTGGTTGGCGGTGGCTTTTTATCATCGAAGGTGTCGCAACGATTGTAGTGGCCTTCTGCGCTACTTCCGTCCTCCTGGACTTTCCCACAAACACGAAATGTCTTTCAGACAGAGAACGCGGTATTGCAATTGCTAGACTTGACGTCAAAACATCTGTTGGAATCAGACCAGGTCTCGGCAAGAGACAAAATTTCGTGGCCGCTTGCCGCGATTATAGGGTTGGTGGAAACGTTGTTGGTTATATGGTGAGTTGACAACGATATATTGTGCCTTAACTAAGCATCCCGTATTTAGGTAATCGTGGGTTGTTCGACCCTCACTTACTTTTATCCAACTTTGGTAAAAGGACTTGGGTATACGAACAGTGTTGAAGCTCAATATCACACGGTCCCTATCTATGCTGTGGCATTCGTTGCAGCAGTGATTTCCGGATATGTTTGCGACAAAATACCGAACTACCGAGGCTTTGTTATCGCAGGATGGCTCAGCTTGTCGCTTTCCGCGTCGATCGTGGTGTGCGTTGTGTATGATTTCAAAATTCGTTATGGCATGCTCATACTGATGGCGGCCGGCTTGGTAAGTCTTTGGATCCCGTTCCTGGCATGAATTGGTGCTCTGACCGTGATTCAACCTCTGACTGACCTCGTACTAGTGGGCTTCGAATGCCATAGCTCTTTCGTTCGCAGCGTCCGTTTTCGGGGCCATGGAAACCGAAGTTCGAGCTGTAGCCCTTGCTCTTGTCAACGGCATGGGAAATCTAGCTCAGATCTACGGAAGCTGGTTGTTTCCGTCCGAGGACGCACCGAAATATCTCATGGGTTTCAGCGTAATATCTGCTATGCTGGTGGTCGGCATAGTAACATACATTGGGATGCAGACCTACGTACGTAATTCGACCCGCAACGAAACGCCTCGTGGCTCTTTGCCACGTGGATAATCATCATACGCGTGGTGTCGAGATGGCTGGGAAGACCACAGACTTTCGAGCTCTGCGAGCAAAGACTTGGTTGGGAACTTAGTCTGGTCCAGTATTTGGTCGAAGATCCTGTGCAGAGCTAGTTGCTGCTCCCTCGTTTTGACGCTCTGACCGGCCACGTAAAGGGCTTGGAAATGTACCATTGCGGATGGAAACTCCAATGCTGTAGGTGATTGTGCTAAACCACATATCATTGCCACCGCTTCGCTGAGCAATTTTTGGTTATCGTGGTACGCATTTGCTCCACCTGTTGACGGACGATGAAGAAGTATCAAGATCTTTGCCGAATAGTAATATTGCATCGCCGCTGCATGAAATGGTGGATGTATCCATATCGGGGCAAATATGGCCGTGTCCGCCAAGGCCACGGTGGGAAGTGGCCTGTATGTTGGCTTCAGGCGATCATACCATTCCTGGAGCTCGTTTAGGTGTCTGTCGCCTTCGCTGATGCGCTGTACAACGTCAACAGGCTCTCCAGCGTCCTGCATTGCATACTTTATAGCTCTTGCCAAAAGAAACGTTGATCTCGCGGCAAAGTCATGGTTGCTGAGACTGCGGAGCGATTTTGTAGGCTCCCATATCGTCAAAGGCTTACGCTTCTGCCAGAGTGCGGCCCAGATATCTTGGCGGAGCCAAGCCCACCATACTGCTCCTGCCACGCCCTCACGCTCCCCGTTGCTCTCTTGACTTCGTTGAATCCAGAAGACACCCTTCAAATGCCGCTCCCAGTCCGCGGACCTATTGACATGAAAGTATTCATATGCACTGATAAGAGCAGCAGTGGCCAGGATCTCCTGACTGCGAGTATAGCTTGGGTAACGCATCGCCTGCGACAGATAGCTCAGTGTATCGAAGTAAAATTGCGTGGACATGACGTCGTGATCGAGGGTCTCAAACGCATCGTTCGTGGCAGATAAGTGTCCGTGCCGGAGATTCGATGCCGAATTATGCAAACTTTTGAAACGAGCAGAGACAGCAAGCACTGATTTAAGCAGACCGACATTCCGCATTGCCAGATGTGGTAGTATCTCAGCGAAGGTCTTCGCAGGGTTGAAAAGATCAAATATAGGAGCGACAGTATTGATGTAGTATTGCAGATAGGATACTTCGGCCTCTGACAGAATCGGAGACTCCACGGTGTTCCAAGGCTGCGAACCAATTAGTAACATTAATACCACGACAGAATGAGCCATGTCAGATAAGGACGAACGACACAATCGAGGCGAAATGCCGTGGTATCACTTACCTCCTTCGTAACACTATCATGGTGCGCACCAATATTGCTACCGACGTGACGAATTGATGGTGACCGTGGCGTCTGCGGTGTACCATGCAGGAACAATCTGGGGGAAGGCGCGCTAGATCTCGAAAAATCTACTGGCTCAAAACTCCATCTAGAACGGCTATCTTTGAGTGCTTGATAATGATCTTCATTTCTAGCAGCATCTTGGGCTACTAAATCCCACCATTCATAGGGTGCTTGACCGGGAGTGATCGAGGTTGACTGAGTTGCGGGCGAAATATTCGCATCAATAGGCGACGAAGCAGAAACTGACTGCCCATGTTTTAATGATGTCCTTTGCTGTTGAGGTGAGCTCCCTGTTGTTCGATTCTGGGCAATTTCACCATCCTTGCTGACGATGAATGTTTCATGCTGGAAACTCTGCTGTGAGAAATTTTGTCGAGGTGAGACGAGCCTAGTGGTGATCGACCCAGCGTCGTTGTAGTTAAAGTGGTCGAAACAGGAAGTTTGAGCAAGAGCCGAAGAAGCATCGACACTCAATGCTTCGTTTCGTGATGCATCATCTTCAGTAGGCGCAGCTCCAGCCGTAGCAGAGCTTTGTGACACCTGACGTGCATTAAGTGTTGCATAATGGCACTCGCGCTGTGATTTTTGACATTGACCGCAATGCGGTTTTCCTTCATCGCATTTCAACCTTCTCTGACGACACGTTAAACCTTAGAAGTTTCTTAGTAAGAAATCGTGGGAATAGATCTACGTATATACGAACAACCTTTGTTTGTCCTTAAGCCGCGTCCTCTGGATGCACGTACTCGTTTCACCTCTCGTGAACTATTTGAGGTCTCCTTCGTTGGCTTAAGCATCCTCCGATGCTCCTTTCTGGGACACTGATAAGGAGCACGGTGTCGGTGGCAGATCTTGCGCGTCGGCAGACTCGAGACGAGGTGTAAGCGAACTCCACCAGGTAATGCTAAAATCAAAGCACACCTTTTGCGGCATTAGCTCGGCAAGTAGTCGTCGCCTCAGAAAGCGAAGATCTCCACTGGGAAGTCGTTGAGATGGCCGTGGTTGTATGGGGTTTCAACGGTACGAAACCACCTTACATATCAGGACCAACAGTGTCAACGGTGCTCGGCAAGCAGATCACATCGTGTTCTTCATCGGATCAGATTTTTGTGACGGGGCTGGCCTGGCACTGTTTAATTGATGCTGCAGTACTGTTACTACAAACATTCACGCCTCATCAAAGAGCACATGCGACGGTCACGGGTAAACTGCTTCGCCGAATCAAGCTAATTTCTTGCATGTTGGATGCAATGCCATCAGTGCAAACTCCTAACAGAACACTGCAGATTTTACGTGCAGCCGAGCAAGATGGCTACGCTGTACTAGCTGCAATCGCTTACAATGTTGAACATATCACAGCGCTAGTGCGTGCAGCAGAAGCTAGTCGGTCGCCTCTGATACTTTTGTTATTTCCCTCAACACTCAAGCAACTGCCGTCTCTGGTCTTTGCTGCATCAGCTGCATGTAAGGCAGCAAAGGTACCAATATCTCTACATCTGGACCATGCTCAGGATGAGGTACAGATAAGGCACGTCATCGAACATATGCCATTCGATTCTATTATGATAGATATGAGCCACTGGTCGCATGCAGAGAATCTACGAAAGACACGAGAACTAACGCTTTTGTGTCATGAAAAAGGTATTGCCGTTGAGGCTGAGAGTGGCCGAATCAATGGAAGTGAGGATGGTATAGGAGGTACAGGCGATCTTGAAGAGATGTTGACCACTCCAGAGGAGATGGAAGAATTCTTGTCCGCGGATGTCGACATAATCGCCCCATGCATCGGTAACGTGCACGGTGACTATCCACCTGCAGGACCAAAACTTGAAATAGATCGTCTTCGACAGCTACACAAGGTACTGCAAGGTCGTGCCAGCATTGCGCTCCACGGAACCAATGATTTTAGTCCCGAGTTGACTCAGGAATGCATTCGGAGTGGTGTCACGAAATTCAACGTGAACAAGCTGTTGCTTGAAAGCTGGAATAGGTTCGCCAAGGACAAATGTGATTTGTCTGTGACCGCGATGATCGATCGAGGTATTGACATTGTGCAGAAGGAGACTGAAAAATGGATGGCTGTTTGTGGCAGTGTCAATCGTGCTGTCCTTGAGTGATTACTCCAGCGAATAATGTAGGTTTGTAATGAACCTCTGCACAGAGCGAACCAAAGGTAATACTAACTCGATGACAAAAGTCATTGCAGTCCATATGAAAATTTTCGGCCAACATGTCTCAGCATTCGTAGAACAAAGGTAGCGCCTCAATCAGTTCTCCAAGGCGAAGACTGCTAGCATTTGGCTCTCTCTTCAATATTCGCTACCTCGACCTAGGTATGAGATATACGGTCGTTAGTGGCTATCGGTCAAGATGATCTTGGGCAACCTGATAGGCGAACCGATACAGGCCGAGGGAAAGACAGTCAGTTGAAATCTGTATTGATGCAGACCGGCGTCCAGTCGTCGACGACGAAATGTGCTGGACATTAACACTGGACCGACCGAATTGTTCTTGCAGATCCAAGCCGAGTGTTTGCACTGGTACAGCAATTCTCGAGAAGATGGTTCTACCTACAGCCGTGGCTGGTTAATGGCTCTTTCCAGCTGCTGCAGAGCTGTCAAACATCCTTCCTCGATGTCGAAGTCGCCTATGGTGCTATTTCGACTAACAATATCCTTTTCGATCTTCTCGAGGTCGCCGTCAATTCCTGGTGCTCTCCACTCATATACATCGCCGATGTGTCTGCTGCTCTCCACCAGCCATTGGCATCTCTCGCGACGATTCGTGTCAAACGCTGCAAAAGCTGCCTCGATGTCAGCTGCTGTCCGAACTCGATCATCCGACAATAATGTTGCCATGACTGCACTATCTTCGATGCAGAATCCTGCTCCAGCACCATGATGAGGTGAGGTTGCATGTGAGCTATTGTTGTTAGCATAGAAGAAGAGTTGTGTTATTTTCCACTTACGCATCACCAACTATGCATAGCTTGCCTTTATTGAATTGTGGAACCTTATTTCCGAGGTCGAAGATTGCCCATATGTCCAAGTCTGGCTTCGTGAGTTTGAGTAATTCGATGACATTCGGTCCGTAGCCGTTGAAGTCTCTTAGTGCATCTTCACGCTTTGCCGGCCTAGTCAGCCTTTGGTAGTCGGGCTGGGACACAGTTAGCTTGAGAACATGATACACCCACGGAAAGTCTTGACACTATTACTCAAGCAGCATTATCTGGTGAGACTTACCCAATCAGCTTCGGAGGTATGAAAAGCAACGATATTCAAGGTTTTGCCATGGTTGACAGGAAAGGTCAGAACATGATTGTTTGGACCCATATGCAGGCACGCATTTTTAGCTCGCTCTTCTCCGATAGCAGCCACTGCCTGGCTCATGTCTGCGAGTCCTCGATAGGCATATTTATGTGTATATATCGGGTGAGCACAAGGGTGCTTCTCACCAAACATCACTTGGCGAACTTTCGACTTGATACCATCTGATCCAATTACAGCGTCTGCCGTTGCTGTGGTGCCGTCTTCGAAGAAAATTTCAAGTTTGCCGTCTTTCTTGCCAGTTACGTCCTTCAATCTCTTACCAAAATGAGCTATACCGTCTGGCAGTAGTTTGACGAGCTCATCGAGAAAGGTAGCACGGTGCACACCACACTGACCGATAGAATTCGAAACTGTGAATTCGGCTCTCTGATGACCAGGCTCGTCCAAGGAATTGTCATATCCGTTCATGAAATCGAACCAAACATTTGATTTCGATGACCATTCATTCCGTGTACAGACTTTCTCGAATGCTTCATGGATACCGGTGTGACATTTCTTCATGGCACGAACTGCATTCGGACTGAAGGAGACGCCAGCGCCAATCTCACCAAATTTGTGAGCTTGCTCATAGATCTTGATGGGCACATTTCTGTGGTGAAGCGCGATCGCTAATGTCAGACCAGCTATGCCACCACCAACAATGGCAACCTCAAATTCTTTCGGCTGTGACATCGTCGTTGATACTTGGATGTGCGATGCTATCAAGCAGTACGCTCTAGGCGAAGTTAAACCTCTCGTTAAATTTCTCGGGTCACCTTGAAGAGTCGGTAGATGTAAGAACCGAAGGCAAATGCCGTAAGGCTTCAAGCGTCATCAAGCATATTTGGATGATGCACCTGTGGGTCTGCAAGTCAGCTCTGAAGGACGTGTACGAGCATCCATATCCGGGATGTAGTTGGCGAAGACTTGTATGGAATCGCAGGAGTAGTCAAGCATGGTCGATTCTATCGCGTACCAGATATGGCAGTCATCACGCCTGTCGTTCCCGAGGTGCTAAGACTCACACCTTAATGCCTCTGCATAGTGGTAGCTCTTGATTGGCCTTGGGACTACCTATGTGTGGTTAAAACACTGCAGGTGCGCTAGGTATACTACTAACCTGGGGCTGAATCTCAAGGCAAATCGATAAGCCTCAAGCGGGGAAAGCGACCTGTTAGCCTCACTTTCGAGATTCGTCAACTACCTACTCTAGAGCTGTAACTGCTTGCGAAGTCGACTGGTGCATGAAATCAGATCCTGACAGTTCGGTCATCTGCTAACATGACCGACCTAACCATAGCAAACGCTCCGTATTCCATCAAGCGCCTTTTCTCCTACAACAATTCGGCTACGTATCTCATTCGTGAGCACGATCGATATGGGGAGTATCCTAACATATGGGTGAAGGTATATACATCTGAAGCAGGACATGCCAAAACTATAATTTTGACGGACACGGGCACTGGTCTCGACGAAATCTATCAGGATGCTTCACGTCAGAGCAACGATGCTCTCGATGCCACTGACGCATCGCCTTCATCCTGGAATATAGCAACGTTTCTGCACCAAACACTAGATATTCAACATGATGCTTCCTACATCGTGATTACCTCACACTGCCACTATGATCATATCATGGGTATTCAGCATCTGCTCAAGGTCAACAGAAACGTCACCATACTATCATCATCTCACAACAAATCTTGGCTAACACCGTACCGCAACTTACAAGAACATAGCTTATGTGAGCGTATGAAATTACGTGCTCCGAACTATGATGCACGATGGATCGAAGATGTCGGCAAAGTGTTCTACCATGTGGGCGACAATCTCATACAAACATCCCTCACGGTCATTCATACTCCTGGTCACACGCCAGACTCGCTCTCATGGTATGACTCGGAATCGAGCACACTGTTTGTTGGAGATATGCTGTATGAGAAGGAATCTGATGAGACGCGATCAGGCAGTGGACAATGGAAAGGAGAACCACCTATGCCTGTCATATTCGGACAATACAGCAACATTATTGACTGGAACGCAAGCATGCATAGATTGCTAGACTTCGTAAGAAGGGAGAACCTGAAACTGATGGATACAGCTACTCTAACCAACGAAGCCCAAGGCTACCGACAGACTGGACAAGGTACGTCACTCCATTTCACCGAGGATGAAGTGGAACAGCACTGGTCGTTCGTGTCAACATTGCCTCACAGAAGGCGTGTGGTTCTCTGTGCGGCTCATGTCACCGTGGCTGCTGATGCTGAAACTGCGCTGTCAGACATGCTAACCTTCATGTTCAATATACAACTTGACCAGGTTCCTAAGAAGCAAATAGGAGAGCACGGCACAGGCGGTGTATGGCTCTGGGACGATGATCTGGATGGCAGGATGCAATCACCTTCTCGGAGGTCTGGTACGTATCAGTATTCTGTCAAAGCTCCTTGGTCAATCATTCATCCTGGCGAATCTGAACAAGTACGAGCTCCTCCGTTAGGGCAAGGTCGATCTGGTGATCTTCGAGCAATGATGAAAAGCATGACTGCTGGATCCTCTGCTTCTCTGAAAAGTAACGCTGCAGCTCAGCTCTTACAAAACAGTGCTCTTGGCACCATTGGACGAGGTCGATCGTGAGCTTCTGCCAATGCTCGAGATGATGCAACCAATAATGTGTGGGGTAAATGAACGTCTGACAGAGAAGACGCAACTGATTAACGATCTGGAGTAATCTATCTTCTTACCAGCAAACACAACTGCGCAGTCGCCCAACTGAGCACTTGCCGATGCGCTGCAATCAAGTTTCTGAATCAAGAGATACAGATTTACAAGGATACTAGTACCAACAAAAAAAGGGTCTGTTTCCCAATGTCTACCAACTGCACTATCGCCAAACTAGTGACTCGTTTACGAAATTTACCACGAGATTGCGACACAACCTTCACTTTAGGTGTGAATAATTTTGGAACTCAGGACTCTTCACTATGTATCTCGCGTTTCACCGACTCTGCTTTACGATTCAACTTCATCGGCTCTTCCATACGTACTTCCTCCATAACGCCACACAACGTATTCTGACTCTCGTCGACTGGCCTGTCGCTGCTTTAAGTGACTGAACAGTCGCGGCGGCTTGTAAGTCGCGTCCAGGCCATACACCAGTCACTTGTCAGTCGCCTAGGCCACTAGGCAGTCGTATGGTCCTACAACACAACAGAACGCCACTGTCCAGTGACCTGGGCTATTTACTTAAGTAGTCGCTGTATCGAAAACTCGAACCGAACATCTGGACAACGATACCGAACCACACTGGATCTTAAGCCGCCTGATTCTGATCACTCCGTAGACCGAACCCGGCCGCAGAAAATAAAGAAGAAGAACAGCATCTAAGTCAGTATCAGGGCAGCAGTGATAAATTCAAGCACGTATATATACTTACCTAATACCTGCAAGTCAACAGTATATTGGTACATGTGTGGATATATATGCTGACATGAAAACGGCTCATAACATATTGACCAGTTTACACGGTGTTGGAAAGATGTTGAAACGATGTTGACATACTGTTAACATATGCTCAAGGTGTTGTACCAACGTCAAGGGTGTGTCATCATCGTGTTAAGCATCAATATATGCTGACACGTTATTGACAAGAAGGTGTCCTGGACGATAGCGGTACGTATAGCACGGATGCAATGACATGCGACTACGCAGCAACGCGCGGCAGTAGTGCTCAGCATACTCGGCTGACATGAGACCGAAGAAGAGCAATTTCGGACGAATTTCAAACAGATGTCCCCAGAGGTATCTTACGCACTTTCTACGCCGTAACGTCAGACCCCAACCACGCAGTATCGACATAACACCAAATGCCACATACGTACATACGGACCTGCATTCGGTGACTACAAATTACTTCTCGGGAATCGAGCGCGATCGCGAAAGCCCTATGTGCCAAACTTTAAGAAACATTTGTAAAGAGCGAGCTAGTGAAAAACGAGAACTCGAGTAAACCCAGTGAAGGAGCAATGAAGATGTGGGAGTTGTAAAATTCCCGACATCACACAGCAAAAGAGAACCGACCTTCAAGAAACGCGTAGGGCGAGCACCAAAAAGTGTTGCTCTCGGTGTCAACATAGTGCCAACATGATCTTGACATGTACTCAACACTCCAATTCATGTCAACATTGTGTCAATCCTCGACTTTGCGTAAACATGCTGTTAGTACACAGGTGGCCGGCACGAACTAGATAGTACGTACGTACGTACTTACTCTTTGTAACTCCGTCAATTCTATCGGTGGCAGATCTATTGAGGCTCTGGTACACGCGCAGAAGCAGGGACCTTAGACGGCAGCTAAGTAAGTTGGGTGATCGGAGTAGAGAAAGCAGATGCGGATATACGTATTTCATTTGCTACTAGTAACTTCAGAAAGTTCGAACAGAGCTCCCCTCACATCTAACGAGACATCCATCATTCGTTCTTTTCAATGATCAACATTGACGTGACTGGTCAAAACCTGACAAACAGATCGAGACTACAAACTAGTACCGTGAGTAGCCTCTGTACTCTGCATTCATATTGTTCATGCTGAACGTGTTTGCAGGCCTTATCCTTCCTGGAACTGGCGCACTTTGCATTTGTGCTAATTTCTCCGATCGTTGACGTCCCATCTCAGCACGGAAAGCTAGAATCTCGGTTCGGTTTTTCTCGTACTTTGCATCTTCCAAGAGTTTCTCATGCTTGCCAGCTCGTCGTTGTCTCAGACAGCAGAAAGCGAAGACGCAGAGTGCAATGAGCAAAGCACCTCCTACGGATGCCGCAATGGCTATTTTGGCGTTCTGGCTCAGACCGGACCACTTCTGTGCCACGGTCTTGTTATTGCCGCCGTCCAATTGAATAGCTTTTGTCTCATTCAGCAGCTTGATACTTTGAAAGCTACCCGAATTGTCACCATATTGATATTGGGTATATCCACTCGTTCGATCAGTTATTCGAAGTGATTGTACGGTCATTGTGAAAGGTGCAGCATCATAGTCAACATCACCACCAGCCCATTCTATGGTATAGTTGTTGTTATTCTTGTCGCCGCCAGCCCAAATACCTAGACGTACATCAGACGGGGTTTGGGGAAAGTTCTTGCCTCCATTGGCATCACCGTACTGCAGTGTTCGTACAATCTGTCCATCGATGTAGAAATCTATCTTGTCCTGTGACCAGTCTGTGGTGTAATTGTGGAAGGAAGTCTGAGGGCTGTCGACTGGGTACCAAATAGCTCGATCGTAGGATGTGGTATTACCTTTGCCAAAGTAATTTGTTTGCACGTGAGTTGTGTTTCCGCCGATCCATTCCCAGTCAATCTCGTCGAGATCATCAGACTGGATGACGATCGAGCTGACTACGCCCTGTCCTGTAGCAGCTTTGAAGATACATTCAACCGTGCCAAAGAAGATGTAGAAGTTTGACTTCACGGTGGGAGCATCTCCTCTCTCGTTGATCACGAAGTTCATACCATCAGATCCATAAGAAGCACTTCCGGCTGTCCAGTTCCAGACTTTGTCGCTCATCATGCTCTGGGTGAAGTCCATGGAATAGTTTGACACGCCTAGAGCTGTGTTTGGTGAGCATGTCGAGTTCAAAGGGTTGCAGTCTGTCCATGTCTGTGCAAGTGAAGTTGTGAAAAGAGCTGCAAAGGCAGCTTTCAGAGTGAAACCCCTCATGGCTTTTCTATAGCTTAGTACTCTCGGAGAAGTTTGCAAATATTGTCTTTGCTCTTTCTTAGCGAAGGACTATGCAGCGATGTTCGTATGACGTGGAAGCTTGCGAATAAGGAATGTGAGATCTAGTGCAATGAAAGAAGGAGCGACAGTGAGCTTGCAATCCAGTGCAATGCTACGAAAATCAAGGCAAAGTGTAAAGAGTGACTGTCGCAATTGTGCGATAACGAGGGAAGAAAGAACACGACAGGAGTAGCAACAGCAGCAGCGAGGTAGAAGAGAGATTGTCAAGTTAGTCGCAGGACGATCGAACTCCTATCTGAAACACGAACCATAGGCATTATGCGCATGTGGGGTCGGATCGTCCATTGGCTGACCAATGACTGCCTCATCTCAGATGCGCGCTTGCCTCCTGTCAGTAGCGCATTATTGCCAAGCTGTTTCGAAGATGCTCTGTCGGGGGCAGGAGGTGTTGCTTGTCGCGGATGCTACATCATGCTAGAGCACTATTCGTCTCTGGATACCATAATCAAGAGAGCGTAGTAGCAACCTCGTGAGCGTTGTTCAATCTACATCACTCTTTTGGGCAGAGGTACTGAAAATTCAGTGTGTTCATGGGTGGCCGTCGTGTAGTATACCATTGACGTTGAGCACATATGTAGAACACCATACGTGAGTTCGCAACTCCAAAGATGGCTCCTTTGCGACGCTATCTGCGCATCTCCAAACACTCTGCGCTCGAATGTCGAATATTCCTCGAGAATCCTGCTGATGGTCCACGATGGCTGCTGAATCGAACCGATCCAGCTTTGACTCGCATCTTCGAGGCAGTCAAACCGTACGTGCTGCCAAAGCTGAAGGAGGAGAACGAGAGAGCAAAAGGCAAGGGTAAGAAGAAGAAAAGCGTCAAAGATGTGATTGTAGGCCCAGATTTCGAGGTCAGTGTGTTTTTGACGGATGTTAGTACAAGACACAATCTTGTAGTTAAGAACAAGGTGTTTCAGGAACGGAACACCGCGCCTGCTAACAACACGAACACTGATCCTGTCGTGCTGCGAGAGGAATCCGATGATGAACGCGATTTGGCAGACATACCTCAGGCTGAACCTGCTGGTGATTACGACATGGACGACCAGATTGATGATAAGAAAAAGCTGGGTTTGCGCACGACCTATACAGGCTTCGCAATCTGGGGCAAAGTGCTGTGCCTCCTGGTGACCCGAAAGCGAGGAGGTGCAAGTAATGAGACTGCTGGACAAGCCCTAATGGATGAATGGATTACGGCAACACAGATGCAACAAATCGAGGATGAGGAATGATAGCTAAACTTTGCGGAAGATAATGCCCATGTATGACAGAACGAGCGGTAATGAAGAGACTTGATAAGGAATTGTTCTTCTGATGCATGAATCTCGGTACCTACTCGTATGCGAGCAACACCAATAATGATGCATTGGCAGCTGAGTAGGACCATTGAGCAACCTCGCTCTGTCGAATCCTGCTCATGCGTCTGCAAACGAAGCAGTTTCTGACAATCTTCGAGTGCAAGTTCAGGCTTCGAAATTCCATTCACCAACAATACAAACATCGCTAGTCGGGTGGTCCGATGTTAGGCGAACTGCTTCAGCTGAATACAGGTGGTGTTGACCACCAATTTGCTGACGCGCATCGTGCTACATGACCCATTCGCACCGACATGCTCATACGTAAACATTAATGTCCACGTGCAGACGGGGTAAAGTACGAAGAAACGCCACGAACAATCAGTAGGTGAGATTGTGTGTACAAAACAGAGCAGGGCTCCGCAGACTATCAGAACAGTAAATTTATTGTGTTACTGCACTTCTCTAACAAACAGTGACTTGCTCTCGATTTGTGGACACGTTCGACTTGGTCGCATGAGCAATTATCAGGAGATACAATACACCAGCAAAAGCAATCTCACCAGAGAGTGCGTGTTCCCCAGCTGGCGTTTCGATGGCGTAGTCTCGACCCGAAATCTGTCATCCACGTGGAAAACGGAGTAGCCAAGCCACCACTAGTACTGCAAACGAAAGTCTGGAGAAATGTGGTTCGTGCCGCGAAGAAGCAACCCCCTTTGTCTGAGGCTGAATTCTATTACTAGTACAGGGGTGCCAGCGGTGAACGGTTCTAGTATATGGAACAATAGCACTTGTGCGGGCGCAAATATGCAGGATCATAACCCAAGATGTCACACATTTGATATACAGCTAATCTCTATTCTGCCACATGACACACATCACGAAGGAAAGAAGCGACATACTATTCTTGTCCAAATTTGAGGATCTACCACAATATGAATGGAACAGGATGAGACAGCAATAGTAGTGATCATGACCGACGGCCTATCCGTCGCGCAACTGTTGTGGTTTCCACTATTATTCGACAAGCGAGCTCGCATCGTGCATGACAAAAGACATCAGCGACAGCCACTGCCGGATGCAGGTTGCAGCCTAGAAGGATAATCGAAGCTTCGCTTGCAGACTCCAGTCAACGCCTCTAAAGAGTTGTTCAATTTCCAGTTTCTGGTTGTGGCTTACTAGCGACAATTTTCCGATCGTGTTCGGAATAGACACTAAGTCAATCGTACGACTGATTTCGACTTGTAGCTGATTAACGATTAATGAATTAGGGCGTTTTGCAATCGTTTAACGGGAGAACCCTGGATAGAACCGGGCACTTGTGTGGTATGATGCATTTTTCAATCTTGGAAGCTTTTGAGAGTCTGGCGTTACAATGAAAGATTCGCACTGATGTCTCTTGACTATGAGCACATCGATGGACACGTAACTATACGTACATTGACATTCTTGTGGCATATGCAGAAGCCTGACAGTCATGTGGCTGTTGGATTCCGTGAAACATTCGGCAAAACGTGACCATGACTGCTGACAAAGACAATAATAGAAAAAAATATCAGCACGTCGTATCAGAACTCTGCGTCATCGTACTCCGTAAAAGCTTTAAAGGGATATCCGTGTTCCTGCATTATTGAACGCGTACCTGGCGATCACGATCGTGCGAGTGCTGGTGTGGTGGCAAAGCCTACCTGAAACACCTAGATAGAACCTAGCTCTTGGGTGTGAGGAGCAGATACGAGATTTTCTTTCCTTTTGAGCCGACGCGCAGTTCACACAACGTCAGCCACAACAGATTTGTCTTGTTCACCTGATCATGTCATCTTACCCTTGTACTCGTAATCAACGTGCTGTTCGCGTCGATGGTCAACGATTGGTTGGTAATAGTGCTCGGCTGCAGCTCGCTGCTATAAGGATATCAGGTGGTGCTCGCAGCTTAGGTGGCCTTTGACAGCTCGTCGATCATGCGACATATTTGAGCTAACCGAGCTAACGTAAATAATTTGCTCAACTTGAACGTAGAAGTTTGTACTGACTACCTAGCTTATTCGTGCTACCTTGATCGTGCCTGTGTCAGCTACCATGCGACCCGAGGTGCTGTATCTTGTACAGAAAGCGAGAGTCAGAAATAGCAATGTCCTCTGCTACAACTTACATGGTCGTCAGACGCTGGATAGATGTGTACAAGGTAGTACTCCTTAGAATTACGGAGTAATCATAATACACACTTTCCAAGGATTATGCGACAGAAAGAGATCTGCCACAAAAAATGATGGCAGCGTCAGCTCTCCGGTCATTATTGATTCCACACTTTCAGGCGAGTCCGGCTCTATCAATTCGCTAACGAGACGCTAAAAGATAGAAGCGCAAACGAAGAAATTTAGAACCTAAAGTGTAAGATGACTCGACAAGTAGTGCATTTGCCTTCGGCTCAGCAATCCGTCAGATGACAGAGCATGGTGACAGGATTGGCTACAACGGGCGACGTGATTGGCAGCCTTCACTAGCTGTATCACCTCGGTGTGCTGAGAGAGCATGTAAGGTTCTGTCAGACTTCAAGGCCTTGCAGCAAGCTTGCAGTGTGGCCTTCGAAGACAATAACAGGACGAGGCCCCTCATTTTGTCGGCGCCGCCTTTCGGAAGCAAATCAATCCTTTTTTCTGATAAGGACGTGGAATCTCGAAGATCGTTATGCCTACCTCCGAAACAGAATTTGTGTATGGACACTGCCCAGGGGGAATGGTCCCAGCAGTGTGGAAGGTCAAAGTCACTAAATTCTCCGCTAACCATGTTTGAGCCTCACCCCTGTAATAGGTTTCAAGCCGGACTTTCCTCAAACGGCTTCAGGCTACGTTGATCGTGTTCTAACAAGTTTCACAAGCTGAGGAGTCAGCGTGATCCTTGTCACTGCCAGACCGCCTCGACTAGTTGGACCCACAGAGGTCATTTCCCAGTGAGCCGTTGCTCGTCACCATTTTCGGCAAGCCCACACTCTGGAAGGCTATTTCCTTTAGA